>BSAI01000207.1:3738344-3759171 GCA_036245035.1 Adrianichthys oophorus
TCAATGCCTAATTTTTCTGTTTTTTGTAAAAAAAACTAAATACACACACACGCGCACACACACACACACACACACACGCACACACACACACGCGCACACACACACGCACACACACACGCACACACACACGCACATATATAAATATATTTATATTTATAGTAAAACAAGAATAATATCTAGAAATCAAAATATAAGAGAAAATAATGATACAAAGAAGAAACTGTAGGTAACTTAATATCTGTAAACAGGAAAAATAAAAAATAAAAACTTTCCAAGTGAGATTTGTGTGTCTTTGCACCAACGTTCCCAAAATATTGACTTTTTCCAGTAGCCATTTGTTAAATGCAAACGGAAAAAATAGTTTCCACATAATGGGAAATGGCCCTCAAACATGTCTGTGAAAGCAAAAGCTCTTGAAAGCAAAAGCTGCAGAAACTCACCGTTCAGCACAATGGATGAGTGGAGGTAGAAGGGTGAAAACTATAAAACTGCTGTGGTTTCCCTAAAAAATCAGATTGCAATCAGATGCAAAAATAATTTTAGCTCATCTTCTATTTTCTAAGTTTAGACTGATTTAAAGAAAACAAGGTTTCTATGTAAAATCAAGGTTGGATAGATGTGGTGAAGATTAGATTAGTTTGTCATAAGCAATGTTTTAATTAAACTACGCAGAACTTTAGCAAATTCCAAGCAAGAAACCACATCCTTTGTTATTTAGGACTACCTGGTCAAAACCTTATTAAAAAAAAATCCTTGCTATTGTTTGCACAGCTTATGTAATGCAGCCAAATACTATGTTGCTATGTGGTAATACAAATGAGATTATGTGATGGCAACAGATGCTCAGTTTTTACCTGCACAACATCCTGTTCATCAGCTCGGAAAATTAGGTAAATCTAATTTACCCAATAACAGAGAAAAAAACCCAAAAGGAAATCCAAGTCAGCACAACAATCACCTCCCTTTTTCCCTCCCTGTCCTGTTTACGGGAAATATAGGTTACTGCAGAATCCTTACGACCAAACAGAGTTCCTCAATTTGTTCCTATACTGCCATAATGGCTTGACTTCTACCATACATACCACTTCTACCTACTGACTTCTACCTCTTGGGGTTGCTGGGTAAAGTGCAGGCAAAACCTCTTGGGATTCATTTACAGGTCATTCTAGCGAGAGACAAAGTGTGAAACATAAAGCCCAACCCAAACCAGTCAGTGACATTTTAAGTCCATTCTGTCATTCATTTCTACTCATTTATGTTTCTGTTGATTTTTTTCTTTTGGATTTGCTCACCAAATGATACAAACATTTCAAAAGAAGAGTTGAATAGTTTAAATTCCTGTCTTGAAAAGATTGAATAGTATGCTACCGAGAAGTCATTTGGAAACCCTTTGGAAACTGTGTGACAAACGGGCTTTTAATGGAATTGGATTTCGAGCAGCATCAGGTATGCTGAGGTGATGGAACTGCTTGGAAGTAGTTTGTATTGGAGCCAAAACTGCATTTTCTTTTTCTCATTGCATGAAGGCTGGACTCCATTGTTTGTGTATTACTCAGTGGATTATGCAAGCATGATGGACAAATCAAAGGACACAGTGTCAGTTACAAAAGATACAGTTAATTATAGCAGTGTTTGTTTCCAAGCAAACTACTGTGTTGAACTGACAGTAGTATGTATTTCACTTCATTATTCAACTCTCACTATAATACTTTTATTTGAAACACAACTGCAGCTTTAAAAAAATAGTAAAGTAACTACTTCATTAATAGAAAACTAACTCTATGAATTTGTGAATCCAGAAGTTTGAACATCCTTGAATTTGACTTGCTCAAAATCAATTAAAAAACCTCCCTGTAACCAAAGACAAATCAGAATAAAAGTAAAAGGTCTTTCATTTGTGGCTTCATTACAGAATCCTGCAAGTGTTTGCTGCTGGAACAAACTCGAAGCTGATTGACTTAAAGAAAAAAGGCAAAATAAAAAGTTTGATTAGACAACATTTGATGAGAAAACCTCATATTCTATTTTTTTTTCTACTGTAGTTCTGCATGTGTTTTCAAATTCCTTTATAATACGAGAACCAACGCTAAACTTTAAGGGTACTTGTCTCACTCTGATCATCTTTTAATCTATTTTAAAAGTGTTCCCAGTGGAATTTGCATTATAATTATGCTGTTTTTAGCCAAAATAAAAAAAAAAAAAACGGTGTTGTTTTGGAGGACATAGTTTCTGCAGAGCGGCACCTCTGATCTAACATTACCGGTGCAACAATACTGGTGAGCAATATTGGAGCTATCCAGCCATACAGTTTTGAGCCAGATGCCACCTCAGACGAAGAAAACTAAAATCTAGCCATCTACAAGTGGACGCATAAGCATGGAGAAGAGCAGGGAGCCTGTTGCCCGCTCAGTTTATTTTCTATGTAACAAAAAACTGGCATTTCTTTTGTCTGTTCCTGATTCACGATTTAAAGTAGATATCTGAAAAAATGAAATACATTTTTGAAATTAAGACAACTAAGACCATGAATGGAACTATAACTGCATTGCTGATAGCCCTTCGCTCTGAGTGTGACCCCATTTAAGAGCATCACCCATGTTTTACCTTGACAGCTGCTGAGTCAGCGTCACCTCCATAACTGCTGTAAGGTGGGAATCATTCAGGATCTCATGGACATGTGTTAATGCAGGGTTTGAGCTCACAGCTGTTAAACACAAAGTTGACAATACGATTGCACTTTAGCAACTTCAATTTTCCCACTTTTCCTGCATTCTGCATCCCAGCTCCTCACTCCATCTTGTTTACTAGCCGTTTCCCAGAAAAACTCTGGAGGGAAAAGACAAGAGTTTCCCTGCTGTGCAGCCAACAGCTGTTCTGCCAGCAAACCTTTTAATATTTGGCTCCTGCACGCAGGAGGTCTTAGGGGCTGTCACTTTGCGGCAGGTGCCATGAGTCATTACAGAGTGAAAAAATACATTTTCACAGATTCACAAACTTTTCCCCATTTCTGCAGTCAAACTTGCTTTTGTCTGTTCCAAACTGATCTTTGTTGTTTTGCTCCAGCTGCTTTAATTGGAGATTTGAGCCAAGATCTTTCCTTTCTAGATGTAATCTGCTAAAAATAGTACTCTGACAACTCTCAGGACAGAGCTGGTTGGGAAAGCTTGTTCTTCTCAGGTTGAGAAAAGCCACAAAAACAAAGACTGTCAATGTGTTGCCCCCTGAGAGGTCCTGTTGCTTTCTTTAAGCACCTGTTGAAATTAAAGTTTTGCCTTCAGACGTTGCTTCAGTAATTGCTTGCTGTCTGTCGCAACTTGTCACATTTCGCTCACAGTTGCTTAGAAACAAGGAGAATTTAGAGCCAAGCAGAAAGTGTGCTTTGAGATTCTAATGAGAATGTATTACAGTTTAAAGACATGGACAGCCACGGCGTCCGGTTTGCTTGATGAAGCACAACAGTGTTGACAGCTTTAGCAGCTTGCTGACTCAGATGAAGATTTGAAAATTTTTCAAATTGCAATTGTTTTGTCTGCTCCTGATTCACAATGATTTGAATAAAGCAATGCTCAAAAATGCAATTTCATGCTTAATTTTGTTTATATACTGTTTGTCCTGAATCATCAGAAAAATGGAAAACACCATGTTTATTGGAGTGGGTCTTTAAGAGATTCACTAATAGCTGCCTGGTGATGAGAATGTACCAAGCTTTGTTCTCACCTTTATGAATGTTGTGGCAGCTGGTTAGACGTGATGCAAGAACATCTGATGTCAGCTTTACAAATGCAAAGCGGGCACAGTAGAGGAAATTGATTAGTATCATCGCTAGCCTTCAGTTTTCTTCCAGCAGACCATTTGAAAGAAGCTTACATCCCACAGGCTTTAACAGAATTCTGGCACATGAAGATTTATTAGGTAAGAGAGAGGATCAAAAGGGCTTTGTGAAGGGTGTTCATGTTGGTCACTTGAGATTTTCAGAGTTTGTAGATGATTCTAATCACATCCATATCTAGCAACTATTCACTTTCCCCACGATTTGCTTCAAATCTCAATTTTTGGGTGATGGTTTGATATATGATCTGTGTATTTCAAGACGACCAAAAAAAAAAAAAAAAAAAAAAAATCCTAATAAGCAAGGGACCATGAAAAAAATGTCTTTCTTGGCTTATACTAAATGCAATAAATAAAATAATAAATATATATTTAATTTAGCACAACACACGTGTTTGACACTTTCAGTGTAAACATATGCAAACACATGCAGTAAGGATGCAACAATTCAAGTTTCCCACGATTTGATTCAGTAATATAATAAAGTTTGATTTTGAACCGAGATTTGTGGCATCCCATATCCATACTAATCAAAAAGGGGATCTTCAAACAGATCTTTCAGAAACTCATAAAGAGTAAGGCTTTATTTCTATAACAGCAACTGAAAGCTAAATTTATCAGCATTTTTAAGTTTTGCAAACCAAATTATGCGTTGGAAGCTAAAAATGTTACGTTTTCAAACATAAAGGTTGTTTTCAGCATGCTTTTTTTTTCATTTGCACCATCTGAGAACCTCTCATTTTGAAAACTGCACATTTGAATTCCTTTGACTCTCAGAATTGAAATCCACCAAACCCTGAAACCATGACAGTGCCTTGGAGTCCCAGACAACCGCAGCCACAGCTGTTCCAGCTCTGCTCAGAACTGCATCAATTTTAGAAACACGCGTCTCTGAGTGATTGAAAATATTTTTCATAATTGACGCTGACACATGAAACCTGGGTCTACTCTCCACTCAGGGTTGGATATAAATGGAAAATTAAACAATTAATTTATTGACTCACTTTCTAATTTGATATATGGGGTCAGGCCGTGTCTATTTTTGTTGGCTCTGACCTTTCGTGTTGCTCTCGGAGGTGAGCAGGGACTGAGATTCTGGCTTCTGATTGGTTGAACTGTTCAACAGCGGCTGAGCCACCAGCCAGAGATATCACACACCTGCCAAGGTCTGTCTTTCACAAGATTGGGGGAAGAGTTGTGTCAGGGCAGCCACATTTTGCCAACTCCACATAAATTCTGGGGTTGAAAACTTTTCAACTTTAATAAAGAATTTGAAAGAACAACAACTCATCATGGGACACTTAAAAGATCTATCAGAATGGATTTTTAACAAGCCACTGGGAGGTTTTTGTAGAACAAAAATGGGAAATATGTTTATACATTGTATATATATATATCCTTGTATCCTTCCTTACAAGAGTGAGAAAAAATAAGATGATAGAAAATTTCAAATTATTTACTTTTTGCTTGTAAAACTAATCACTGACCAACTACAGCCAGCTCATTTCCTTGCTTTTATCCATTTTTCTGCTGTCTGAAAAATTACCAGTGCAAACCCTGTGAGCATAAAAGTACAAGAGTTGACTTCTGAGTCAGTGCTCCCACCCAGCTGGTGTAAGAGCAGTTTACATGAAGAACAGGGGGGAGAAAAAGGCTGAGCAGGTCTGGGGCTCTTGGTAACTCTGACAGTCAGAGGAGAGGCTGCGGCGAGGGTGGCTCCACACACACGAAACCCTCCGATGGAGAGCAGTGAGGCTGCAGCTGCACGAGTGGGACTGCCTGTCTGTGTTTTGGATTTTTGCTTTTCAAGTGTGTGAGCTTTGAGGTCTGTGTGGGAAGATCTGTCATCTTTGGTAGAAGGATTTGTTTTTTGAAGCTTTGTCGCTTGCTCGCACTGGAGAGGAACTACATAATCTACATTATTTCCAAGCACAACTGGTGCTAGATAGTGACATAAATATCACATTATGTAATATTTGATCATGCAGAATTCAGCATGCGTTTTTCTGGACTGCGGGTTTATTTTTTCTCAGGATGATTGCTGTCTTTTTTAAAATATGTCTTGTTTTTTGTCTTTTTAAAAACTAAAATAGAAAAGAAACCAAGTCCTAAATATAGATAGCCACATTAACTTCATATTTGATAGTAAATCTAAAGCGTGTACCAGAGTTACTAGTAATATTTTATGGCATGTGGCTGCTATGATTCTTACAAACAAACCAAATGTTTTAGGAGATCTTTTTTGGGGGGCGGGGGGTAAGGAAATGCCTGTCTGAAATTCCCACAGAGGAAATAAAAGAGAAAAGTTGATCATCACTGTGTTGGAGCTCCATCTTGGAAACTCCAGTTACTCCGAGGAGGCAGAAAGCTGCAGCCAAATAAATCTTTAATCAGCTACAGCAGGAAAGGCTGCTCAGAATATTTGTTTTTTTTTTGTTTGTTTCCTCTTTGCTTGTTCTGGTTTGTCATTAGTGAAAGTCATGCTTATCAAATAAATGGATTTATAGCTTATGTCTAAGTAGAGCTGGGATGTCTGAGTGCTCGGTCTCTGTTGGAAACATCGAGACTTTGTTTTAACATATTATACTATTTAAATGTCCAGAAAATGGTTTGTTATCTTTCTGAGCATTTCTTTCTTCTCTTTTCCCTCTTTTTCTGCAGGCCACACTGAAGGACATGTTACCAACTGAAAAATATGTCTAAAAAGGACTTGAGTCAAGGTTTGCTACAACATAAGTGCCTCTGATCATTAAAAATCTGCACTTCACAACTCAAATGGTTTGTTTTGACACAATAATCCTTTAAAAGGTTAGATATTTTGTCTAATGAAAGATGATCACTAATTCATGGCTGCTGTCTTCTCAGATGTTTGTGGAGTCCGTTGTCCGATGGGGAACTTGGAGCATCCTGCTCCAGTTCGGGCTCGGTGTGTCTGCAGGAAGCTGTCCTTCACGCTGCACTTGTCGACCTGAAGTCAGAGAAGTGATCTGCTCTGGCAAGTATTTGAATTCAGTGCCAGAAGGCTTTTCCAATGACGCCAGACGCTTGGATTTATCCCGCAATAGAATTAAGACAGTAGGACGGCGCCAGTTCTCTGGCCTTGTGCAACTTCAAGACTTGGACCTCAGTGATAACTTAATCTCCATGATTGAAGTGGAGGCTTTCTTGGGTCTCAAGAATCTCAAAACTCTTAGAATCAAGAATAACCGTCTCAAGATCCTCCCAGTTGGGGTTTTTTCTGGACTCTACAGCCTTCGTCTCTTGGATTTGAGCCAGAATGAGATTCTGGTATTCTTGGACTACACCTTCAAGGAAGTAGCCTACCTTCAAACGCTGGAAGCAGGGGAGAACGACCTTGTCTTTATCTCCCAGAGAGCCTTCTTTGGTCTTCAAAACCTCCAGGAGCTGAACTTAGACCGCAGCAACCTGACCTCCATTCCCACAGAGGCGTTGACCCAGCTCCAGAGCCTCACAGTTCTCCGCATGTTTCGCCTCACCATCTCCTCACTGCCCAACAATGCTTTCAGACGACTGCCCCATCTGCGCAGCCTCCAGATCCTAAACTGGCCCGCGCTGGACACAATTGCAAGCAACAGTCTCATTGGTCTAAATTTGACATCACTCACCATCAGCAGCTGCAATTTGACTGCAGTTCCTTATGCAACACTTCGTCACCTCGTGTACCTGCGCTTCCTGGACTTCTCCTACAACCCCATTACTGTTATCCAAGGTAACCTTCTGGGTGACCTTCTGAGACTCCAGGAATTACACCTAGCAGGGGCAAGTCTGCTACGAATAGAACCTGGAGCCTTTAAGGGCCTGTCCGTCTTTCGAATGCTTAACATAACATCCAACATGCTCACTACTTTGGAGGAGGGCGCTTTCCACTCCGTGGGGAACCTTCAGGTGTTGCGTTTAGATGGGAATCCCCTTGCATGTGACTGCCGACTTCTCTGGGTGATGCGGCGCAGGCAGCGCCTAAACTTTGATGGCCACCAGCCCACCTGTTCTTCCCCCGACGCTGTACAGCAGCGCGAGTTCAGAGACTTTTCAGAGAAGGAACTCCTAAGGCTCTTCACATGTCGGCCGGCTCGCATTATGGACCGCAGGCCACAGGAGGCGAGGGTTGAGGAGGGCACCACAGTTCTCTTTTCCTGCAAGGCTGACGGGGATCCATTTCCAACCATCACCTGGATCTCCTCTCATAAGAACACCATCTCTCCCACAGGAAGAATCAGAGTTCTACCAAATGGGACTCTGGAAGTCCGCTTTGCCCAAGTTCAGGACAGCGGCACATATCAGTGCTTGGCAGTCAATGCTGCAGGCAATGACAGCCTGTCTGTCGGGTTGTACGTGAAGGGGGTCCCTCGTAACAAAACTACCCCTTTCTTTTCAGAGGAAAGCTGGGTCGAGCCCCCAGACCTCCAAACTGCCAACTCCTCTGCTCAAATGGCCAAGCCGTACCCATTTGATGCCAAGACACTGATCATAGCCACCACTATGGGCTTTCTGTCCTTCCTCAGCTCAGTGGCCATCTGTTTTGTCTTCATGTTCTTCTGGAGCCAGAGTAAAGGTCAGATCAAGCACACGGCAACAATAGACTTTGTTCCACGTTCTTCTGTTGGTGGAGGAGGGGATGGTGCAGATGGCGGCAGGTTTACCATGAAGCTCATTTAGAGCCACCAGAAGGAAGTCCCGTGAACTTTTCTGCACTATGAACTCACACTGCTCCTCTGGAGACAGACACCTGCATCCAAAGGCTCCTCCAGGTGCCTGATCAGAAAGAGTTTCTTGCTCCTGTGCCAGCCTTCTTCTTCTTTTGGAGCTTTGGAGTTTTCAAACTAATGATCTTATGGTCCTTGAAGTGAACAGCAGATTGTAGACAGTTTCTTGTCTCAATTTCTGTGCTTTTGAATTTAGTCACTTATACTTTGAGTCAATATGTATCAGTGGTTTATTTTCTATGAAGCATGAAGCTATACAAATGAATTGAATAGATTTTAGTCTTTGAAGCCACATTAATCACTGTGGTAAAAGACAATAAGTGCTGTTCAATTATCCACGTTGGACTGATACACTTTTTTTTCTGTCTCTGCTTGCCATAATTGACCCTTTCACACAAATTTTGGTTTTAAGACTTTAACTTGTGAATATAAAGCTTTTGATATCCATGTTTTGAATAGAATAGCCAAATATATTCCTACTCTTCTTAAATTTTAGACATTAGAGCTTTTTAGAATTTTAAGGTTCCTGGGATTGGAAAGTTTAGTCATCTGTGTTAGGTAGCCATGTAAAATGGCCATGTATTCTTAACTGTTTTATACTTTTACAAGGTTTTTTTTTTTAGATCAAAAGCACCTTTCCTTTTGTTATGTTCTGTCTCAGCATGCTATGATTTTTATATTTATTTTGTATCCGAATGAAACGCTGAAAACGATGTGCCTCACTGACATTCTCGCCATCAACAGAGAGAATGTCGTCCTTGATCTGTGTTAACGTGTAAATATTTAGGTCAAGGTTGACTTGTGTCCTACATTTATTCTATAATTTTATCCAATCCTGGGGATTAGTGTCACTCACATGTCCCCGTCTTGTACACCAAACTGAGTAGATGCATTAGCCTGTGCACAAAAACACTGAACTATTCAAGGAAATGAAGATGCAAACTGTTTGTTATTTGCTGTAAAATACTTTGTCATTAAATGCCAGTTTGAACCTGCTCTTGATTCTTCAAGATCTTTTTTTTGTGTCCACAAAATATCATTAAAGTACATAAAAATGTGTAATTAAAGCAACAAAGACTATATTTCTTTGTTTGTGTGCTTCAAACTTGTGAAGAAGTATATGCCTGATTCCTTTTAGTGAGATAAAGCCAAACATATTTTTTTTTCTTTTATTTTCTGTAAATATGAAAGACCATGAATGCAAAATGATGCAGTTATGACCACTTGTTTAATCCCTAGGAACAAACTCTCTGATTTAAAACACAATTCCTCTCCTTATTTCAGGTCTCCTTCACTGCACAGCAACGAGAGTGAAACACACCGAAAATTAAACCCAAACGCCAAATGAACTGCCAACACTTCAGTGTAGAGCTTGAGAGACTCGTGGCTTCAGATGAATTCACTGAACAATAGATAATTTTGTTCATGTCATCCCCAGAATAACCCAGAAAAGCGAGGAGGGGAAAAAAGTGATTATCACGTGTATGAGCAGAGATTTAAACCCTTTTGGATTACCTCTGCACGTCTCAATCTGTTATATAGGTCTGTCTGGTGGGTGCTATCCTCCTGCCCAGCCTGGCCTGCAATATTATCTATTTTAATACAACTATTTGCTCCCATTGGATAGAAAGCCAAGGGAGGAGATTCAAGTGGTGCTGTCAGAAACTTTCATCCTTTTTAAAAAGAAAAAAAAAATCAATTTACAGCTCAACTAAGTTGATTAAAAATAGTATTAAATATTATTTTAGCATTATTGCCCCTTTATTAAAGTTATTAAACTATGGAGATGATAAATGCAGTTATTAAAGGCCTACTCTGATGAAAATTGTGTTTTTAATATGTTCTTATGGCAATTTCTGATAATGAGGGACATATATAAAGAATATTAAGCTCAGATTGGAATTTCTGAGGTTGTTTATGTTATTCAAATCCTTGTGAATTGGAAGCAGATAAAAAAGTGCTGTTTGAAAGAGAGCTTATTTGTGAACATACACTGGGTGGTCCACAAGCATCCTGCTGCGCTCCATTCTGACGCTTTTAGACAACTAGATCCATGCCTTTGTTTTCTTCGTCTTAGCTGTCATCTGGCTCAAAACTGTACGACTGGATAGCTCCAATACTGCTCAAAATTTTTGTTCCACTGGTAATGTTATGTTAAGGGTGTGAGGCGCTGTAGGCTATTGGGAGAGTGCATAAACACACAGCTCTCTATGAGGAGAGGAAGAGGGGCGGGGTTTCATTGTTCTTCAAAAACTATGTCCTAGAAAACCACTCTTTTATTTTGCTAAAAACAACACAATCATCATTAAAAGAGCACTAGGAACACTTTTATTATAGCTTAAAAGATGATCAGAGTAGAACTTCAAATGTTCTACACAACTGTACACAGTTTCATCTATTATTAGTTTGAATTCTAGCATGATAGGTGACATCAACAACCTCTTTTTTCTCTTTGCTTAATGCAAATGTCTAGCTTACACTGATCTTTGTCGGGATTTGAGGTGTGTGTTTTAAACTGGACCTAACCAGGTGAAAAGCAATCAAACTCTTGGTCATTTGCCATCATTCTGCCCTGTGGTATGTTGATGTTGTCATTTAAACAACTGCTAGTTGGGCTGAGAGCACAAATTAAATAGACTCATTAGGCTTAACAAGCAGAAGCCATTTTCCTCAATCAACTGTTTTGTAAGTAAATCAAAGTGAGGCCTAAAGCCTGTGTGACTGCAGATGAAAGAGGATGCTGAATGTAAATCCCGACGAGCAGATGCCTTCCTAAAGCTGTTCACAAGCAGCCGCTTGTTTTTTCTGTCATGTACTTAAAGTGGAATCCCTCAAGATGTATTTTAGAAATATTTAAAACAGAATGTATAGTTTGTTTTGAATGAGTTTCAATCTAATGTTGCTGGATGTTATAAAAGACAAAATGGCTCTGATAGGGGCTCTTGGCTTTTTTGTGTCGAGTCTAGTTTCCTGCAACTCTCCACAAGTTCCTTCATATCAGGTGAGTTTCCTGCCTACCAGCCACAGAGATTCCTCCTGGCTCTGATATGTTGAGCAGTGTGTGCATGGGCCAAGTCCTGCTGGGAAGAAACAAAACAAAACAAAACAAAACAAAACAAAACAGCATCTTCACAAAAGTAGTCTCAAGCAGCTCTCTTCCTTCAGATTCTGAGACACTGATTTAAAAAAAAAAAAGAAAACGTACATATTTTATATGGATTTAAAAAAAAGAAACACTGAACATTAGTTAAGATATTTTTGTCCACAGCCCAAATCTTGACACTTCTGGTTCAAGACTGACAGGACAGTTGAAGTCCACTTGAACTATTGTGCTTGGCGGCCCTGGAATCTATGAATCTTCACATCCTTTTGAATGGATTTAGTGTTAACCATCATCCACATTTTTCTCTTCATGTAATATCCCTCTGATTGGATTCAGCACTCTGAACAGATGTCAATAACCTCATATGTTTTACCCTTGTGTCAGCGATGGTCTTCTGAAAAATGATCAAACCTAGAGTAACTTTTTTTGCAAAGTTGTATTATCCGAATCAACTGAATCATTTGGTGAAAATCACTCAGAAAACTCTGCCTTTGCTGTCATCTAGTGGTGGAATGGGGAAAACATAAGAAAAAATCAATTTAACAAAAATCTCTGAGGTCTTATTTTAAAAACACTTAATCCCTGTTCTACACTGATAGAAAAACACTTGGTGGAAGGCGACGTTTTAATTTTCTGAAACAGTTCTGATGGAGCTCAGATTAAAAAGTCAGGCTGTATTATGTTAATTTGTTCCAAAAATAAAAAGACAGATGCCTCAAAATAGAAACATTGTTCACTGTTGACAACAGAGTATGTGCTTGTAGATATTTAAACTTAAAATTCATGATTTTTATTTTTTACCAGCAAATGCAAACACTTTTGAAGAGCAGATCTGAATGAGTCCAAATTCTTGATTACAGAGGAGCAGTTACGGCTCCTTAAATGCAGGGTGGATTTTCCACCTGGTACAATCACTGGCTCGTTGCCTCCAAGTATCCTCGTCTGTGTGGGATCTGAAGTGACGGAGAAACCGGAATGCCTCTTTTTTCTTGATTTTTAGAGTAACATCCTGCTGATTTTTCTTTTCCACTCCAGAGGCGCGCGCTGCTCTGCAGTGAGCTCTCCTACAGGCGCAGATGAGGCTTTGGTCGGCGCCTGCAGCTATAATTTTCCTGTGAATGAAAAGAAGCAGCCTTTTTCCAACGGTATTCACTCTTCACGCTTCTTCACATTTGAGACTTTTAATTCAAAAATGTGAGAGTCGAGTTCATCAGACACTGTTGACACAGATGGATGAAACAGTCAATTTTAGGTTAATTTGTGAGTAATTAAATCCAAAGATTATACAAATTTAAGAAATATGCAAAGTATAAAACTGTTATGTGTATGTATACCCATCCAAAGCGAACCTAAAATCATCTTTTTAGCAACAGTTATGGCGCGCAGATTTCATATTCTTGAATTTGAAAAAAAAAAAAAAGTCAATTTAATAATTTTGCTCCAGCAAAGCATCACTCCCCCACTGCCTCTCGTTTCCAAGGTGGAGGCAGACACCCCGACTCTTTTGAGCCGCTGCACCCCTGGAAGAGCAGACGGATTTGGGAGCAGCGGTGGTAGGCACAGCTTCTGGGACGCAGCAGATCGGGGAGGGACCTGAGAGGAGGCTTCGAGAGGAAGGACGGGAATTCAGAGGGAGCGCTTCGTGGAGAACAGCAGACCCCAAAAAAGGAAGATGAATTCGTTGGTTCTGCTTGCGCTTTTGGCTTCGGTGGTTGCGGGAAAGGCACCCAGGCTGAAATTTGTGGTGCACGGTAAGCCGCCGTTGGTTTTCTCCGCATGTTTGACTTCATCGTTTTCTGTGCTGTGAGGCACGAGTCTGGGAGTCTGAGGCTGTAGGGGGGATGGACAGCTGACTGGATTGAGCATCTTGGGGCTGATGCGCCCCTTTATGTTTGACCTGCTCTTCTGAAGGCTTAAGGTTTCTTCTCTTTGCCATTTAAGAGCGCATATCAAGCCTTAATCAGAGATATGCTCTGGATTCATGTTCTCAACAGACCCTACCTCCCTCATCCGAGTTGTAAATTACGCGCTCCAGCACCCAGGCCTGCAAACATGGTCAGAAGATCTAGATGAAAACACTGACAATCTATTTGGGATGTTTTCTCTCCATTTGGGTCACCTTTATTTTTATTTGCGTGAATCCACAAATGTAGACCCATGCAACTGTCCTTTTGTTTTTTCTTTTTCTTTAAATGCCATCTGTGACAAATTCACAAAGGCTCGAATCTGTCCCTCCATCTCCGCGTCAGACGCGCAGAGGAGGAATCAAACCTCAGGTGCTCAGAGGCGACCTCTTCTCCTCTGGGGGAAGGGGGGGATCATGGCGCTTTCTTTTTGTCCTGCAAAGGCTGCGCCTGTCATCGTCGAAAAGCGTCGTTATGGTGAAATATGGCTCTGTAGAGGTTGATACAGTCATTGTGGCTCCGCGTCTTTGCGGAGCTGCAATGCGGGACACGGCAGCTGCTTCCCACTGCAGCAGAGGAGTCGGGAGAGCTCAGCTTCACAGCAGAGGGGGAAAGCACGCACAGCTGGACGCGGGCTTCATAAAAGCAGACAGCAAAGGGGACAGGATTGGGGGGGGAAGAGTGTGGAGTGGAAAATTCCGAGCACGGACCCCGTTATCTATTCCGCTCACGATTTTTTTTTCTTCCATTTTATTTTAGACCCCACACAGACCTCTAATGTATTCAGCAATCAATAGAGGTGTGGGCTGTCTGTCAAGTTATCTGTATCTCTTCTCTCCTCGCGGTGGAGCTCAGAATGACGCTGACAGACGTGCGTGTCATATCAATCAAACTATTGTTATGCAATTGCATCTCAGGGACACTGAAGTTCAGGAGATTTAAGGAGAAAACAGGAAAGGTTTGAGCGAAAAGATGTTTCAGGACCTCGGACAGCTCCGAGGTGATTCTCAGGAAGTTGGCATTTGGAGACTTTATTACCTTCAGGGAATTCGGCTTGGGGTTTTTATTCTGATCTTTGCACCTGTTGAAATCCTGAAAAAAAGTTTCAGTTATTGCACTGGTATGTCAAAATAAATATAATTAAACAAAGGATGTCTAAAATTGTTTAAAAAATGGGATTTGTGCTTTGAAAGAGATTATTTTGAGTTTTTTTCTTTTTTTTCTTTTTTGGCTTGGATAAAATACTCATTTTCTGTTTCTTCTTCCAAAATTTACGACAAGATCAAACTTCACATTTAAGTGATGGTCAATGAAAGCAACATACAATTAGTAATTATAGTCCAGGTAAAAAGAAGCGGCTGGAAAGCTCAGTTAATTGGATGTGTGGGGCGGAGCATGGAAAACCAGGGTTCGATTCCCATAAAATGAGCTTAATCCAGTGTGGGTACCTAGGCAGGACCCTTCACAATACTGCCTAACTATGTAGCCACAAAGGGGCTAGAGTCTGGGTTTCTCTATCCTTGTCCCCAACCCAGATATAATACAGGGTTGTGTCAGAAGGGTCATTCGGTGTAAAACTCCCTGCCAAACCAAAGCTGCTTTGCTGAGGCAACCCCTGATGGGATATGCTGAAAGATGAACATTAAAAAGAAAACAAATAACTCATGACTAAAACTTTATGAAGCTTTTTGATCTTTGAATACATTTTAGGAGGACGATCAGGGATTTTGGATTACTTGAGCAAACCCACCCATTGAGCCACACATTACCCATGTAACGTGTGTGGTTGAAGTTATCAATAAGTCACATTAAATTTTCATTTGCCTTATACTTTGCAATCAGATCATTTTTGTTATGGGTACATCTGGTGTAGATAAATCCAGAGGCAGGAAGACTCAAATGAGTCCAGAATATTTTAAGGTTTAATAATATAAACATATAAACCAAATACTAAGGGTGCTCCAGCTCTGAACACAGAAAGGAGAAGTCCTTAAATAATGAGACCAAAATCAGATTTCTCCAAGTCTTTGTGACCATCTCTAAGAGAAGGGGGGGGGGGCATCCAGAAGAAGGCACAGCCAATCTGCACAAAAAACGAAAAAGCCCAGAAACCATTACAACTTCATGGAAATGTAACACAACTGAAGTCACTGTTGTTCTAGTCTTTTTGTTACTTTTTAGCCTTTACAAATACATTTACTGCCTTCAGTTTCATGTAAGATTTTGAAATACAGAAAAAGCCAAATTATATTGTGTTTGTTGAAACACATTTAGACAGAAATCTAAACAGTTTGGCCCTTAAATGCAGGGCAGCATCCTCGTTTACAACCAGCACCCAATTTTTGACACCATTTAGCATTTAGAGTCGTGATTCTGCCCACATGCTGAAGTAAAGTTCAACGGTTCTATTTTAGATTCAATTTGACCATCATCCCCCTGAGGCAACTAAATTACTCTTTAGCATCAAATAAGTTTTATATTGACTCTCATTTCTGGGAGATTTGTTGACTTGTTTTGTCTGATCAAACCTCTCCTATCAAAAAGCTGCCTGCTGTTACTGAAAAGGCAGTGACAGAATCAGAACAGTGCCACTGAAAGCCATGATTTAAAAGCAAAAGTAGCTTGCTGGAATGTGCTAAAAAGCTTCAGAGCTGAAGGGAACTGCTAAACAAAATGATGTCTCTGTTGGGGTTTTTCGCAGTGAGATGCACCTTTTACATTACAATTACTAAAAGTGTTGATTTGCAAAGCTTTGGTTCCAGAACCAGCTTTTACAATGAGTTTTTTTTTTCCATGTGTATTAGGTGTTCATGCGTTTGTTCAGGATTAAAAACAGGAGAGAAGCTTTGTGCTTTTCATTTCTTTTGGGGTTTGCTGAAAGGATTAGGATTTGGATTAATCAGTGAATAGATGGAAAAAAAATCAGTCTCTCTGTATTTTGTGGACTGAATGCATATCTATGACCTGGCTGTGATATTAGAAGACAAAAAAAATCCAAAAGGAAGTAAAAAGGAATGAGAACATGGCATTGAGTGAAGAAAGCATTACAAAGGCATCAGAAATGTTTCACTTTACCAATAAACTGGACAACTGAAGAGAAAATGTCACCGTCAGCCTCAGATTTTCCTTTCAAACTTATACTGGAGAACCTTGAAGTACATCAACAAAATGCTTCAATAAAACATTTTCTGAAAAGTGTTTTTTTCTCAAATGGGGTTTTCATTTGATTTGATAAAACTAAATGGAAAAATCTTCATCTGTTTCTTGATCTTTGGCTCTGCTTTTTTTCTCCTTGTAAATGCATTTTAATTCTCCTCTAACCCAAAAAAATTGCTTTCTTCTCCTAAATTTGCATATTTCCATGGGTTCTCTGTCTTTAAAAGTGACTCACTGATTCAAAAAAGGCTTTTACTTCTGAGAACATGTGTCTGTTATAGCCTTTTAATTAGGCCTTTAAATCAGGCAAGTTGGAGAAAATGAGGATGTTTGTCTTCGTTTGTGTTCTGCTGACCTTTAGAAAATTCAAGGTTATGGCCTGGCACAAGTGAATCAATGTCTGAGGGAAGATAAGAATGAAGCACAGATTTAGGCTTGTTAGAATGAATAAACACATTCATGGTTTGTAATCAATCTCAAGGATGCATTTCTTGTACTGTTGCAGGAGATCAGATTTGAAGCAACAACTTAATTTATACAGTTATAAAGCTTAATGAGTACGCCACACCTGAATCCAGGTAAAACATCTAAATCACATTCAGTTTTTTGGGGGTTTTGTTGCATCTTTTTTTGTTGTCACTTTAAGAGGCAGAGCAGCAAATAATTTGGAACAAAAGACTATTATGTTTATTCGAATTACTTTTCTGTTCAATCTTTAGAATGAAGGATTGACAAAAACCCAGTGAGCTTTTTGTTTAAAAGCAGATTTTAGCAGAGATGGATTTAGTAAAACAGAAACACACAATCCTTAGCTTCCTTTCATAATGCACATTTTCAACTGTTTATGTGAAACCCACATCAGAGTTTAATGTCTGTAACAGCTCCATCATCACAGATGGTAAAAAGGGAGGAAGGTAAAAAGTTCGAATCAGTTATGTATAGTTTTTTTTTTGCAAACAAGTTCAATTTAACATTGTTTTTAAGTTAAGCCATTTTCTGTGCTCAGACATCAATCAAAATACGGTTTACCAATGGAACAACGGTAAATCGAATGCTCTTTATGTTAAAAACTGTGTCCTTAGGAATGCACTAAAAAATCTTCCTTTTTAGTTTTTGGGCACAAACCTGACAGATTGAAGTCCACACAAATTCCCTATCTTTGTCTGAAGCTATGTTCACACCACCCCTGGCAGCGCATGTTCAAGCCTAAAAAGTCTATGTAAACAATACATTCATGTCTGTGCACATTTTGGGCTTCAGCGCTTAAAACTCATGTTAGCTATGAACATTTTTAAGACTGTTTGCGTGGCCACTGAACTGTTTGAAAACTGTTCATAGAGCAGAAATTACTAATTGTCGTTTTTACCCGATCGGAACTACATGACACCAAGTCTTTCACATGTCGACATAGAGCTGTGAAAGAAAAAGCCTGGGGGAAGATTTGCGAGATTCGCGCCGCTTCAACATTTTTACACCAAGGCCTCTTCCAACTGTTGAAGGAAAAAAAAAAAAAAGAAAAACCCCTCCCTGATTGTCCAGTGTGAACACCATGTGCTAAATGTACATCAAAGACCCACTTTTTTGGTGTTTGGTGTTTTATCATGATGAAGGACATACATAAAATAGTTAAGATTAAAACTGCATTCCTGAGTATTTCTTTATTCAAATCGTGATGGATCAGTAGCAGATAAAAACCTGCGGTTTGAAAAAGCTGGGGTTTGTGACGCAGCAACTGCCATAGGTAGGCCAAAGTCTCTCTTCTCCTCTCCAATTCTGATACCTTCACCTGCAGACAAATAGATCCATTATCATCTTCATTTTCCTCGTCCGAGTATCCATCTGGATTAAAACTATATGGCTGCAAAGATCCAATATTGCATGCCGTTTTTTTTGTTGTTTTGTTTTGTTTTTTGCTGTGCTAATATTAGCTTGGGCTTGTGAGGTGTTATACGCTTTAGGGAAAAAGTGTAAACAAAGGGTTGATAGGAAATTAGCAAGGCAAACTTCTGCACCAGCAGTCCAGCCTCCAACCCCCAACCCAAAGGTGAATTTTTAATGAGCTTCTGTTGCTCTGCAGAAAATATATGTCTTAAAAAAAGACAGGCTTTTTGATTTTTCCTAAAAACTGCCTATTTGTAATTAAAAGACCACTGGGAACGCTTTTACGATAGAAAAACAAAGGAGTGGGATTTTAAAGAACGCGCTCTAGTCAAATGAGCTAACGCAATGCTTCTGAACAGCTCCACCTTTGATGGGTTTCATCATGCATTTGTAATAAGTTGAATGTTTCTTCTTGTAGAAGCGCCATCATTTGCTGATATAGCGAGGTGGTGTAAAGATCAGCATCAGGATAACGTAAAAATGAACATCATACATTTAAGCTTTACCAATTATTTATAAAAAAATAGTTTAAAGGAAAACATTTAGCAGAAAAACATCTTTATTTGGAAAGTTGTGATGTTTTTATCAAACAAAGCAAATCTTAATATTCACTTGTTGCTTTCCTGTATTGTTTCCCCCAGTCAACAGCCACAGAGGGTTTTTCTAGGGTATGTCTCATTTCCTTGTGAAGAACAGGCTTCATCAATTACATTCTTGTCAACAAGGGAGGCTGCTGTTTCCATAGAAACATAGTGGGTTGACTAGCAACCTGTATCACCATTTCTCTCTTCTTTCTGGTTTTGCTGCCAGACTCGATGCCCTTTTTTTGTGCTGGGAGCAGAAATTGGAGAGTCTCTGCATATTTTTGTAACAAGCTTTCATAAGAGATTTTCTGAAAACACAAGTCTTAGTTTAAAAAATATACAAAAGTACTTTCAGAACAATGACCAGAAAAATCTGAAAACTGGTCATCCTCTGGGGATTTAAAAGTCCCATTCACAGTTCTCAGTATGCGCTCTTTTTTCTAGAGGAAAAACAACATGCTACTCAGACTTCTGACGTTGCTCCACTGAGAATATACAAACAGACTCTGTAACAGTTGGTGTGTACAATACACCGTACTGACATAGACAGAAAAAGCCTCCAGAGAATCATAAACACACTCCAACAAATAATCAGACTCATCCAGCCCACACTGGCAGATACTTTCATGCTTCCTCCGTAGAGCAGCAGCCCCCTATAGGTCTCATCCCTGTCATCATCTGTTCTCTCTGTCTCTGCTGGAAGGTGCTACAGAGCTCTGAAAGCTCACCCCAAGCCAGGAAAACAGCTATTTCTGCTCAGAGCCAAATACGGTTCAACAAAATTTCTACATCTCTATACGACTGCAAAATCCTGACAATAATCCATCATTTACTAATGAGAAAAGAAACAATCAGCAATATTCAGATTTTCCTCTTTTCTGTCTGTACATTGACAAATAGTGAGAATGTGGATGAGTCAGCTGAGTGTAAATGAATGTGAGACTCAGTTAGTTCAGATGCACTGTGCTTGTGGGTTTTTTTAGTTGGCAGGACTTGCCCACATGATAAAGCTAACATTTATGCTCCCACGACATGCCCTTTTCCTTTAGCACCCAAGCTGGGTGCTGCAGAGACACCGCTTGACGCAAAGCTGAAGAAAAGTCTTCTTGTAAATGAAACCAGTTCATTGCCAACACCCACTAAGACGAATCCGGTGCTGATGGGGGATTAAAAACGGGCTATTTGCCAACAAAGCTGGACTTTTGTTCCGAAAAGATTATTTAAGGGATTACATGTGTCAAGTTTTGTATGCATAAGAGGTATTGGGTGTATGCATGATTTAAAGTAAGTATAATTGAATTATTTAAATGGGCATGTATGTTTATACATATTTTTACAGTGATATAATGATTATCCTAAGTTTGATATTTCTGTGTATATATTTGTTTCTGTTGTTTGTCTTTTGTAGTTTTTTTTTTGTTACGATTGCTTAAAATAAACCATTTACAAACACCAAAATGAAACATCTGAAGTGCGTTTCCTTTTCTGTGCCTTAGACATTGTTATATATTCATTTAAAAAAATGGAAACTTTGCATGCAAAAAATAAAAACATGTTAACAATAGAAAAACATTTTGTCTGCTGTGTTCTTGCCCTCAGAGCCCCCCAGGTTCCACTTCAGCAGACCTGAGAACTACATCAGTATGT
>BSAI01000207.1:3764291-3918517 GCA_036245035.1 Adrianichthys oophorus
GGCATAATCAGTAGAAAAACCGCTACTAACGCTTTTGAATTGGATCACAAGATGGCTGGAGTGGGACTTTAAACGTGACTTGGAATAAGCAGAAATGCAAACAAATGCAGGCTGGAAGACAGATACCGGTAAACGAAGTTTTAGCCCACACACTCGCCTATCCAACTGCCCACATGTCCACCTATACACACCTCGACAAAATGGAGCTTAGGATTTTAGAACCGATTCCTCAATAAGAGGAATGAATATAAAATAGACAGAAAAAAAAAAAATTTCAATTTGTTTGAAAAAATAACAATGTTTCCAGTTGGCAGACCTGAATGTTCGATAAAAAAATCAACCACTTAGGGTTCAGCTCATTTTCAACCACTTTGGTAGCGTGTTGGAGGAAGTAGTTCATTTTAAAAAACAATTCATTTAGAGTATTGCATCTTTTTACTGCAGGTTTGAGCTCAAAGTGTGCCTTCTGCCAAAGCACTTCAGAGTTTGGGATGGCTTCCAGTCTCCTCTGAACAAACTCCTTTTCCTCCCTAATCTTCTTTGTTTTGGGCTCTGGTTTTCTTCCTCCCTCCCAACACTTCAGCTCCCCATCTTTGTTACCTCTTTTCAGTACACTTCTCATAGTCTACCTTTTTTAAATTCCATTTTTTTGCACACATTTTCTTTTTTTTTTTTTTTTAATGTTTAGTCTTGCATTTTCCTTTCTTCTCAACACCTCTTTTCTTCAACAGCTGGAGTGTGACAATTTCATCACTGTCCTTCAGAAAGTAAATGACACATTCATAGTCTGTGGAACAAATGCAGGAAGCCCAAGGTGCTGGATGCTGGTAAGCTCACTTTCCATTTTTTTTTTTTTTTCTGTTGTAATAACTAAGCAAACTTCAGATCAATTGCATTATACTCTTTTGCTGTAAAATTCAGCTGGGGACACTTTTGTTTACCCACAAAGGACATTAGGATTTTTCAGCAAATAAATAAAGCTGGCATGGGGGAAACAGAGAAATTCAAATTTTCTTTTAGATTCAGTGCTTCCACTTTCCTCCCACAGGTTAATGACACTGTGCTCACAGATGTCCAGGGAGGCCACATAGCGTCGGCCTCGGACATCTCACCGCCTTATCCTTCACAGAAGTCCATCAGCCTGCCTGCAGGTAACACACATTACAGAGGAAGTACACGTCCTGTGGCTGAGGTGCTTGTAAAGGCAGAGGGAAACATCCCTGACTAACTTGAAGGACTTCAGCTGCAGGCGACATGTTGCAGCTGTAGCCGGCTGGCCCGTGCGTGGGTGAATGTCAAGGGTCCTCCAAGGCTCTCATGTTCTTTCCATTTACATTAGACTTTTCTGCCTTTTCCATCTGCATTCAGGTCTGAGCGTTGACTTGAGCATGTGATGTTTTAATAAAACCTCTGCAGGGAAATCAAACATTACATCTAGAAGGCTTCATTTAAATGTATCTGAGTGAGACCCGTATTTAATTAAAAGTAGTAAAAAAAAAAAAATTTTTTCTTACTCTTGAGGTTATTCCACCTTTAAAACATAACCTTTGCTTAAAATGACAAAAGAAACTTTGAGGTTTGACAAAAGTGAGGTGAATTTAAAAGGTGGAACATGTCAGAAGTGCAAGAACATTTAAAAAGAAACACCTGGGCAGATTTGGTCAACTTGAGAAAAAAAAAAAAACATGTTTCAACAAGTTCATTCATTCTAAGATGGTGTGAGCAAAGAGTGACAAACATGGTGGCAAAACACATGTTTACATATTAGTATTTCAGATCAAACTTGACACTAATTTACTTTATCACAAATACTTGATTGTTAGACAATATCATTTTGCAAAAAAAAAAAAAAAAAAAAAAAAAATCTTTCAATTTGAATCTTATCTTAGCATTTGACCCAAGTTATCTAAATGTTTCTTTTGTTGTCCTACTTTAGATAGTGACAAAAGAGCTAAAGATAATTGATGAAACACATGGAAATAACTTCAGATGGACAAAACAACCATTTAAGCAAATAAAAGACCTTTTAAAAAAAAAAAAAACAAGGTGACTGAACAAAAAGAAACTATCTGCTTCAACATTGCCTCACACACAAACACCATATTCACAATCTAAACCACAAGACAGGAGTCCGAATGGTTTTATACTGACTGAGGGAAAGTGAAAATTCAGATCAGGTGTGATCATTAAACCCAGACCAGCTGCAAAGAATTTACAAAGTACACAACAGAAGATCCAATCATTTCCCAGAACAAGAATGTGTTCTGAAAATGCAAAAAAAATCAAAGATGCACAAATAAACAGAAAGTGTCCAAGAGGTGAAATGAAAAAAGCAAAATACAGATCAGAACAAAGAACCTGTCAGGAGTAAATTAAGTACATTTTTCAAGTCAAGTCTTTTCCAAATTCTCTCCCATCTCTCTCTCTCTAAAAAAAAAACTCACTTTGTCACATTTCACATTCTGAGGTGAAGCTACATGAAATCTTTATATGAGCTCATTTATGTCAGGAGTAGCGAAGCAATGTCAGTGAACTCTGGGCTCCCAGAACCAATTTATTTCTTCTAATCATCTTCTATCAGTGTCATTCGGATCCTTTTAATGGCACATCTTCTGTAGAATACATTAGCTTTCAGGTTCTGAAAAGTGGTGCAGTTGTTTTCAAGAAAGAAACAAAAACTTGATTATTTTCTCAAAAACAAAATGATTCAAATCTTTGGAAATCTTTCTTCTTTCGTTTTTTTGTTCTGGTTTTTTTTTTTTTTTTTTTTTGTTTAGTTGGAAAAATAAGTGAGATTTTTGACTGCATTTAAGCAAAAACATCAGTACCAGCAAAAATCCAATAAAAGTGCTGAAGTGTGTGCTTGGTGTTCAGACTTAAGGAAGAAAGTGAAAAAACAACAACTCCTAAGTCAAGTACTTGCTTCTGCACTTGTTTATCTGTGTGTTCTCATCTAAAACACTTTCCCTAAAAATGTTTGAGGGCAGCAAACCCCTTATAAGTCTAGCTTTTATCCACACATCTCTCATTACAATAACTTCATCCCCTCACACCTCTATTGTGCTTTACATAACTATTTTACTTATTTTATTTACATACTTATCATAATCTTTTGTGTGATAATTATGGATATGAAGGCTAATTTAGGTTTCAAGATGTTAAAATAAATAAAGAAAAAATGGTAGTATCTTTTTTAATACCCCTACAGTTACCTAAAACTTTTTTTAATTGGTTCTTTCTGATACGTTCTGCATGTTATTCTAGTTTTGTTTTCACTGCTTGTTCTGTGCAGGTCTGTGTTCCTTTTCTCCTCCCTCTCACCTGTGTCTCCTGCTGGAGGTGTTCACAGCTGCATCCAGTTTAGTTGATTGTGGTTTGTCTATATAAGCCTGTGTGTTTCTGTTCCCTGTGTTGGAGCATTTGTGTGCTTAGGTGATCTTGTGGTCCTGTGATTAAAACATGCTCCAAACTCACCCCTCTGTGTCCAAACCTTCTCTGTGTCCAAACCTTCTCTGTGTCCAAACCTTCTCTGTGTCCAAACCTTCTCTGTGTCCAAACCTTCTCTGCGTCTGGATTTTTTTTTAAGTCCACCTGTAGCACTTTCTTCTTTTTTTTTTTTTTGGTAAATTAAAGTGAGTTACATTGAAATGTTACTAAAAGAAAAAAAAAATCATACTTATAAATTAAACCAAAGACAGCCCAAATCATGTCCTAAATGTGTTTTTGTCATTAAAACAGAAAAAAATGGGTACAAATATTTTTTTGAATTTGTTTTTTTTGTTTTCAATCCCCTTTTTTTTTTTTTTTTTTTTTTTGTGTAACGACTGAGTTCAGTTATTCAGAGGACTCATTAGTTTGTGCACACCCTCAGCACTGTTGTGCATTTCGTGTCAACACAAATCTTCAAATCAGACGCAATGTTTTCATTTGCCATCCTAGGAAAAGGCAAATGCTGAGCGGTGTAATTCCTCGCCTTTCATGATTGAGACAAATGGAACTTGAATGCCTCGCTGCACTTCACAGGAAATTGAAGTATTAAGTGCTTGATTGTGCATCACATTACCTAAACACGCCAGTTTGTAATTAACCTGACCTTTTAGCAGTGATGTTGCACCTAGAGAGACACGCAGATTTTTTTTTTTTTTTAGCTGTTTAGTGCGGATGTTATTTCTTAAAAGACTTCTGCGCTGCAGGATGCTCCTCCAGATGAGGATCGATTGCTGATGCAATGAGAGGGCTCTTTGCTCGAGCTGAGCGGCGTTCAGTTAATGACCAGTCCTGATTAAGATGCTGCTGCCATAACACTTCCTCTAGTGCATTGCTATGGAGACAGTGCTCTAAGAGGGGGTCTTAAGAATATGGTGATTGCTGGCTGTTTATTGGAGCACTGCTGCTCGGCCTTGATGTCTTCTTTGTGCTTATTGCCCTTTTTCTCAATTTCAGCTAAATTTCTTTTTGGGGTTTCTATTTTCCTCTGTCCTTATTTTTTCATTCTCTGTCTGTTCTCTGAATCTTCCTCTCATTTAAGCCTCAGTCAGTCCCTTTCTTGTGTCACTTTAGACTTTCCTCTCAACCTTGTACCGATCCTTCAAGTGCCTCTCTCGATTTTTTTATTTTCTCACTTGCTTCTCATCTCTTCTTTATCTGCCTGTCTCAGATGGGAGTCTGTATTCTGCTATGTCGGTGGTTGGAGGTCAAAGTGGCTCAATCCGGCGTACGTTTGGCCCTCAGAAACTCCTGAAGACAGAGAACATTTGGCTGCTAAGTGAGTAGGAGGAGAGGCAAGCAGAAGCCATGCATGCTTAAACTAACAGACTTGAAGATGGTGGGTGGTACTTGCTATAAATCATCTGTTTCCAGTCCTCTGAGAGAGAAGCATGTACTATAAATCCTGATCAGACTGGGTGTCATGGAATTCCAGCCGAGCACAAACCTCAGTTATTAATTTCTCTTTCATGATCCCTTTTCAAACAGTTGGTATTTAGAATTTACATTGAAAGTGGCCGCTTGAATGAACGTATCCGAGTCAGGTGTGAACGTAGTTTTGGAAATTAGACAATCGGAGTGTAGCTTGTGTAGGCGTCGTACAGACACTGAAAATATCACCTGCATACCTGCTGTGTGCAGCATTTGCACGTTCAGTCAGGAGTCAGTACTTGCACCTTACTAACACATAGAGTGTGGAGTTGGGGCATCATACGACAGCATCACCTGCACGTCATAACTGCGTGCAACTTACATTAATTTGCCTTACAAATACTTCAATATTATCACACGCATGAAAATGGTGCGTTCCACTTTCATGATGTTTCTGAAGTTGGCTGTATAATATTCAAGGAATATGCAAAACACACCTCCACTCCGCTTAAGATGCAGCCACTCTTTTCTTTGACCCTTTATGGTTCAACAACCCAAAAACCTGGAGCACCCTTACAGGTCAACCCCCATACATGTGACTAAGGTTTGAACATCCTGATTCAGTCATGACATTTTATCAGTTTTTTAGGCTGATGAGTGAAGCCCAAAAAATGATAATCTGATTATTTCTGTCCACAGTTAAAAATTTCAGCAGATTAATTCAATCTCATTTCCAGATCCTCAGTTTGCGGGTGCAGCTATAATCCCATCTTCAGAAAAGTACAAGGAGGAGATCTACTTTTTCTTCAGCGAGTTCAACCAATCAGCCAAGATGGATGAAGAGCCATTCAGAGCGCGCATTAGCCGAGTCTGCACGGTGAATACCACACGTATACACAAGAAGAGCTGAAAGCTTTCAAAATCCAATGATTTAGTGCATTTTAACAAAGTTACTGTAAGTGCTACACATTTATTGAAATAAACATTAATTCATTTCACAAAAAATGTCATGCAATCTTGAAAGTATTTCCAAATACATTGAGGTTCAGAACCAGACTTCTTTTGGGTGTCTGCAGATTTTTTCAGAATTGTCTGGACAGAGTTCTGTTGCAGCTAAACGATCTACAGAGCAGTCAGATGACGTTGTTGTTCAAGATTTTGCACAGTTCTGTCTTTTCTGATTCTGCTTTTTCACCTGATGTCATAGAAACCCCGTGACAACAGGGATGGTGACACAGAAGGAGTTATATCTGAGAACACGTTAGATATAGAAGACAGAAACTGAAAATGGAACAAGCTCTTAGACTGTGGTTTGCTCTGTCCTTCTGAACAACGGGCAGGACAGTAACGTTTGAAGCTCTGTTGGGTCCAGGGATTAGTCCACCCAGTTGCCAATCAAAAAAGCCCCCCCACCCCCCACCCCCACCAAATATGGCAACTTTCATATGTAATAAAATGCAAACACATTTTGAAAAATGGGAGTCAATGGAGAAGTCCCTTGGTTTGGAACCTGCCTCCAGCGGTCCTTAGTGGAACTGCAAGATTTTGTACATTCTAGTTTGAGTAAAATTCCAGACTTTGAAGTGGGGGCTTATTTCAGATATATAATTAAGAGCTGTGGTATTAAGTCTGTGGTAGACTGGGCAGCACCCAGGTAAGAACAACAAAAGGGATTGATAGGAAAAGAATATTCAACTCATACTAGACTTTTCCTGTATATAAAATGGATTTAACAACAACAAACAAAGACTGACCTTGTGGAACGCAGCAGTATGAAGAAATACAAGCGCATACCTATAAATACAGCTGTGATAAGTTGTTACAACTCATAAAAATAACCATTTCTTGAATGGCAAAAAATAGGAATCCTGTTCTCAACCAAAGCAATGATCAACAATTAATGGTAACCAATCCAACTGAAATACATAAAATAAAAATCTCAAATATTAAAGACACAGACAAGAAGACATGAAGAAAAAAAAGCAGGACACCCGCATCTAGTCTAATGTATATCCTGGTGAGAAAATCTTTTTAGCTCTGTGGTTGGATTTTATGTCTTTTAAGGAAAAATGATTTCCCTGAATAACTTTGTTGGAAACCTGGCAAATAAATGCAGTAAAATGCAACAGTAAATGCTGTTTTACTCTAGGGTTGTCTGGATGTGAGACCACTGAGCAGTTTGTCATGTCAGTGAGCAAAGCCCTGACAGCACAGTGAGCCTGAACAACCACATCTGATAAACTGCTGTGTCTTAAATATTGAAGTTGTAAATGCGGCAGATTTTTTACATTCATGATATCCTGTCCTTTGATTTGAATTGAGAACAATTCTAAGGCCCTTTCACACAACTTATACCCTCATACATCAGAGCTTGAAGGCATCAAATACTTGAAATTGAAGAGTTTATTTTTTTAAATATATATATTTTTTCTCTTTGGAGGATCTTATTAAAAAAAAAAGATTAAAAAAAATCCTGAAACTATTTTTTGTCACAGCATTATGTTAGATTTGATGTTTATTGAAAATGTTCCAGATTGTCTTCAATAGTTTTTACTTTTAGTTTTTGCATATTTTCTGTTTTTAAATGTCATTTTCAGTCCGAAATACATCTCATATTAAATGTTGCCCCATTGTTTTGATAATAAAAGATTAAGAGGGATAAATCTGAGGTTTCAGTTTTATAGAAATGGGTTTTTTCATTCTATTTTTTTTTTATTCAATCATTTTAAATATTTATTTCCTATTTATTTCCTACTGTCAGTGTGTCCAAAATCATTCAGGGACTCTTCTGCAGGGGTTAATCTTAAACTAGGAGGCAAAAAAAATTTTTTTTCTTTTTTTTTTTCCAAATATGGAAGCTGACAAATCAAAATGATTCATACCAATAATATATTCCAGACAAATCTTTACAGCCACAGCAGTTATTACATATTACTTGTATAAATTGTATTTTGTGTATCTACACTCGTGAAATATAAACACCTCTGGACAGTTTATTCATTCATTCATTCATTCATTTTCCAATCTGCTTTATCCCTTTCGGGGTCACGGGGTTGCCGGAGCCTAACCCGGCTACTCATGGGCGAAGGCAGGGTACACCCCTGGACTGGTCGCCAGTCTGTCGCAGGGGCCACAATCACACACCCATACACACTCACATTCACACCTAGGGACAATTTAGAGTGACCAATTAACCTATGAAGCATGTTTTTGGACGGTGGGAGGAAGCCGGAGTACCCGGAGAAAACCCACGCATGCACGGGGAGAACATGCAAACTCCACACAGAAAGGTCCCCCAGCCAGGACTTGAACCGGGAACCTTCTTGCTGTGAGGCAGGAGCGCTAACCACTGCACCACCGTGCAGCCCCTGGACAGTTTAAAGTATATTAAAAAGGCAGTTGTATGTTTTCAGCCTGAATGATCTGCTATTTTTCCCAATCTGCGTTTATATAAACCAAAGTGCAGATTCGAATTTCTGCAGTTTCTTTCACCTGATCTTTTGCTCAGAAACTTTTTTTTCCATCAGTCCTTAAAAAAAGGAAATCTAAAAAATAAAACAGTCCCATCAAAATTGCAGAAAAACAACTGTGTGAAACTGCAGAAATGATTTGTGACATGGCCTGGTAACAGCTCCTCTGCATCATTTCCAGGTGGACGAAGGCGGCAACCTGCAAGTGCTACCAAACTCTTGGACAACCTTCATGAAGGCACGAGTGATGTGTGGTGCAGGAAACACTCAACAGCAGTACAACAATTTAAAGCAGGCAGTGGTTGTGACAGCACAGGAGCAGAGGGCTGGTATCATGTACGGCCTTTTTTCCAATGCATGGTAAGCTGCAGCTTTTTCTAAACTCTATAGTTTTTTTCCATGATTTAGAGCCTGGTTTGATCAAAAACGGGTGTCCTAATCATCCAGACGTGCATATTTGACTAATTTACTTGTTAAAACTTTAGTTAAAAATAATATTTAATGTTTAAATAAGCTACCTGTAACCTTATAATGGATTCAAACTCAATATTAAATGGCATTTACCAATACTTTTTATCCACTAAAGCCTTTTGCAGCGTCTGTGTGGACTTTTTTTTAACAGCAGTAAAATGTGAAGGAAAACTAAATGAATTTGTTCTTAGTGTGAAAATGTAGGACAAAAAACCCTCAGTAACTGCACCATTAAATTTTTTGAGCAATTCATTTTAGAAGTAGGCCAAAAGTTACACTGCTTTTCTTTTGTAAGCAATGATCACTGCTTTCTCCTCATTTTACAAGCATGATGTTTGTGTCCTGATCTTTTTTTTAAGGGGAAAAAAGGTGATTTGTGCCTACTCCATTGAAGACATCAACAAAGCCTTCTCAACCTCTAAACTGAAAGGCTATAGCAGTCCATTGTCAGGCATTCGCCCAGGAATGGTAAAATATTCTCCTTTTTTTTCTCTTTGTCACAGTGCTGGAAGAACATGAACATCTGCATGAGTCATCCTGTAATTCTATGCCAAAAAAACGAAATTAATAAAATGCTTATTTTTCAAAGGCTCGAGTTAATGAAAGGGATTAGTGAGCTCTTTGTTGCTTCCTTCATTCAACAGCCCAGCCGGCTCTGAACAGATAATTCCCTTTGTCTTGTTAGTGTGCCCGGAAAGGGACCATCTCAGAGCAAAATCTGATCAAAAATCTTGGGGTAATCAGATACAACCCGGAGATTGAGGACGTGATCTGGCCTGTTGGCGTGGTTCCACTTGACCTCCCCACTGATGATGAAATCACGCACACGCTGGCAGACATCACCCTTGCTGTCAACGATGAGCACTACACTGTCCTGTACCTGGGAACAGGTGAGCGCATTCAAACATAGACATACAAACATAGACAAACAACAACACAACAAAACAAATGTTCCCCATTCGTGGGGAACAGTCCCACTCCGATCATATTTCAATCAATTTTCAAAGCATTCCCAGTGGTCTCTTAATTATGATTATGCTGCTTTTAACAAAAATCCTTTTCTAGGACATAATTTCTGCAGCGCAGCAGTAGTTCATTAGAAAGAATCGTTGGTGTGGAGCAACCCCGCCACTCTCCCTTTCACCTACCAATTGCTGAGAGCTTGTAGCAGGGAGCTTGTGTGTATTTTCTACATCACAAATAAGCTCTTTTTGAACATAATGTTTTTAAATTTCCTCCTGATTCACAACAATTTGAATAAAGAAATGCTCAAAAAGCTTAAAGCTTAATTGTCTTTATATTAGTCCTCCATTGTCAGTAAAAATAAAATGTTAAAGCTAAAATGCCAAAAACATAATTTTCATTGGAGTGGTTCAGTACAACGCATTAGGACCACTTTACAAAGTTTTTTTTTTTTTAATTATTACTTTAAAACTTTGCGAAAAAAAGCTGTAAAATTATGAGAATAAAGTCGTATATTTGTTACTTTAAAAGTCATAAGCTAAATTTATGACTTTTTTCTCATAAATTTATGTCTTAAAGTAATACATTTATTACTTTAAATCTTGAAAATTTATGAGAGAAAAAAAGCCATAAGTTTAGAAGAAAACAAATCATAAACTTACAAGAAAAGAACTTGTCTGTTTACCTGAGTTGTGGTCAAAGATGAAAGACGTGGAGCATCTTGTGCTTTATTTCCAGATTGGTGTCAAAAACAAATACAGTTTGAGTTATATGAGTTATATTTATGTTCAGGTTGGTTTAAACACATTTTATTACAAGTTTATGCATATTTAAAGTGACTATGTGTAAGGATATTTAGGGTTTTTTTGAAACTACCACTGTTTATAATATTTTCAACTGCATATTTGCAGTGGTGAGGCATGTTCTATATATATATATATACACACACACACACACTATTTTTTGCTGTTATTCTTTATGTTGTGCACTTATTTTTTGTTTTATTATTATTTGTAACTTTAGTTATGCACATGCAAATTTTGTCTATTTTAGATACAGTTTCTTATATTTTTTATTTCTTTACCACATAATCTTATTCTTTTCAGCCTTGCTTTCAGGTGGTTGTTTACCTGTTACTTGCTATTTCAAACAACATAAACATGATGGTTTTCTCTATCAGTAAACCCTAGTTTCGGGCGATCCTATTCAGATACCATTTTCAATTTTTAAAACAAAATTTAATGACTTTAAATATTGTCCTTTTTGCAATACTTTGTTTTTCGTCCTCTGCTGGACTTAAGAAAAACTCTTCTTTTAAAAAGATAGATTAGTTCTTAGATGTGGATAACAGTTGGAAATGTATTTGACTTGAAAAAGAAGCCTAAAAGCAAACGAAAAACCAATTTTTCCAAACAACATCTTGCTACCAGTTGATATTTAACGTTTCTGCATTTGCTTCTTTTTTCTCAGCTTGGAACTAAATGAAGATTTTCTTCAGCTAATTAACAGTTTTTTTTTTCTATTTAGACTTGAATCTTCTCCAAAAAAGCAAACATGATGACCCAACTTTTACATTGTTACCATTAAAACAAATGAAATTTCACTTTGAGGTTTTAGTTAACAAGACATTTGAAAACTGAGACATGATTAAAAAAAAACTTGTTCACTTATGTGCTGTAACAACTCTTGGCCTTCATGAGATTGTTTCTTTTTCTATTTTATGAGAGCAGTTCATCAGAGCCGCTGCACAGCCTACAGCAGTGAAGTCTAAAAATTGTGTTGTGCCTCAGGGACATCACTATGGCAACCCTTTGCCCTGTATGTATGAGTTTTCCAAGCGATGAGTGAGTGTCATCCTTCTTATGACGGCTCTATGCTTGACACGTATCTGGCATTTCTGGGTTGGTGATATATTTAGTGGACAGAGAAACAAAGTGGATTGAAAAAAAGACAGATTGATAGTTTCTCACTTTAGTCTTTTTCAATCTGTGTCAGTCATTGAAAAGCTACGCACAGTAATGGCTCTCTGTGGTGACCCAAAAAGAAAGTGGAGCAGCTTGAGCCACACTGAGGCCAGGCGGACAGCCTACGCTGGAGATTTGATGTTCTACAGCTGCCAAATCTTTTTTTTTTTGTTACTAAAGCAGTACTGTACATCTTAGATTAGAAAGGAAACTTACACGTTTTACCTTTACGTACATTTTTGCAGTTTGCACAGTCTCATCAATATCTATAGGAAAAGTACCCACCTTTTTTTGACTTTCATATCATTTGTGAGTTGACAATTCCTTAAAAAGAACTTCAACCAGACTTGAGGTTAACCATCTATCAAAAAAAAAGGTATGAAATCAAAAATATTCCCCGAAAAACCCTAAAGTAACTTTTTCTGTAAATCTGTTGTCTTTCAAACTAAGACTGTTTTTACCAACTTTTCCTGAGTTTTGGTGCCTTCATCAATTGATTGACCTCATAAAGGAGTGCACTAATGTCCTGATAACATAAACTAAAGCAAATGTTGTTTTTGCTGAAAATGCCATCCGACTCTTGACTCTGTCTTGTGGTGTTATATCTGCACAACCAGTGCCTTAGGAATTTTTTGTATAAAAAGCATTTATCTTTCTGTAGTGAATTATTTTTGGCTCTTCCAAGACCACAGCAACAGCTGCTACATATCAAAAGTTTTTCACATGGAGTGTACCCTAAGAAGTACCTGTATCCCCAATTGGAAATCCCTGATTTACAGTTAATTTTGAACAACTTTGAGTGAAGTGATGTGACCTTTTACATTGTAAATGCATACTTATCTTTTTTAGTCTACTTACCAAAGGCACTGAGACAATAGTTCACTGTGAACTGATTTAATTAGTCTTTTAATTTAATTTTTTTTTTCTCATCTGAAACTCTTTACTATATGAATCAAAACCTGAATTTTAAGTAATGTATGACTCTACAACTGTGTCCCCCATTCACCTCTAGGGTTTGGGGTAGACATTTGTCAAGCAGAAATACCTGTCACCCAGTCATATTTTTATCTCTGCTGTGCTTCGTGGCTTCTTGGATTTATCGAGATGTCCTTTAAAGGTGTTTTAGGCTGAGAAAGACGGGAATTTTGTTTTCTAATGTCCAAATTAAAATTAAACTACGTAGCAGTAGATGCAGTTAATGCTTTACAACCAGAAACGTAGGTGTGAAACTTTTCTTGGTAGATCCATGTTAGGCAGCTCGATGAAACTGGTTTCAGCAAAAAGTTGTTACTTAAATTAAAGGTTGTTCTGTTTATAAATCTCTCCTGGCATGTCTGTGTTTATAATAACACAAGAGAATCTCACCTCAGCAAGGAGATCAACTAAGATTTTTTGCATTTAAGAAAATAAGAGGAGAAGCAGGGGGTACAAAAAGATCTGCATATAGTCACAAGGCCTGCATGAACAAACAAAATCATAATGTAACAGTCTTTATTATATAGATCAAAAAGGCAACACCATGAAACTAGCCATTTACGTATTTCAACTTCCTATGTTTTTAACCCTAAAACACCAGGGTTGTAACTCCAGCGTTAATGTTCTTCGAATAAACATAACTCTTCAACCGTTTATGCAAGTACAGTCTTTCTAATAGATATTGATGCTGAGAAATCAAATCAAACGTCATTGATAAAATGTGCTTGTTTGAACGCACAACTGTTGTAAATTCTGTTCATTGTTATCCTTTTCCCTAAAGACAACATGTCTGGTAAAACTAATTTCCATATCAACTTAATTGAAAATATAACATTTATATTAAGCCGCCAAATCAAAGAAAAATGTGTCTCCTAATTTTAAACAAGAAATGATTTAATGTGGTCAAAAGCTGACTGGTGCTGTATCCTCCCATTGTCAGTTTGTCATGATCCATATGAGCTCTGATGAATCACCGTTTAGTGTAGCTCAAATCATCAGTTTACATCAAAACTCTAGGTTTTAAAGTTTTTTTCTAACTAAAAAACATATCACGGTCTTTAAAGCTAATTTCGACATTTTCCCAGCATTGTTCAAATTCATACAAGTCAGAATCATTGCTTTTTTCTGTCTCACTGAGACAGAGCTGTACAAGCAAACGCATCTATTTTTTTAAAATTACTGTGTTGGATCAAAGCCTCAACTGGTAATGTGCAGATAAAATAAACACCCACGCCTGCCATTAACTGTTCCCATACAGACTATTACCATTATGGATGGTATGCTTTTCTACTTCATCTTTGCACACGACTTGGCAAGTGCTTTATTTTTCTTTTTTGACATTTTTACCATTTTGCAGTTTTTCTCTGCATGTTTCTTGCATTACTGCTTCCTTTCAGCTGGAAAGAAGGAACATGTCTTTGAAGCAGCTCAAATCTGGAAGCTCAGAGATAAAAAGGTCACCTTGAAGGCGGCTGTTGCGAAATCAGAAAAACATTTTTAATGTGTTTATCTTTTATTAATAAAAATACAAAGTAAGAGATCCTGATCATTTCACCCTTAGATGTTTGGAGAAGAGAAGCATTTGAAGGTTAAAAGAACAAATGACGATATAGTGACCTAGATTAAAAAGACAGTTTTGCTCTGCTCCTAATTGGCAAAAATAGCACCCAGAAGCTACATTTAAGCTCCTCTTGAGGGGACTTCCCTGTGAAACCTGTAACAGTTGACAAACTTAATTTAACAAGCAGCAAATAACTAAACAGAGTTTTAAAAAGTGCCCAGCCAACAATCTCTTAGAAAGTTTCTTAAAAAATGTTGCATTGATGGCTTATTTTTACTGAAATAAAACGTCTTTTTATTTCTTTACTTTTAGTGAACTGTTTTTGTTAAAAACTCCACAGAATGAATAATATTTTTTTTGCGAAAGATTCAGAGTGAATTTAATACTTTAAAAGTCTTTAAAATGTTAAATTAGCTCACATGCAAAAATTGAGGTTTTTTTTTTGTTTAAAACATTTGTGGATTAAATAGAAAACTCAGATCTTCTCACTGTTTGAGGAGAGCTCTTGCAACATATAAAATAAATGAATGATGGGTTTTTTTGGCTTCACGAGCTACAAAGAATCTGGTACATAATATAGGATGATTATCCTTTATGCAAAATTATCTTGGAGTGTGGAGATGTGAGATCGCAAGGCTTCCTCAGATTTACTAAAGTGCGCAAATTAGTGCATGGTTGCAAATTACAAATAACTGTGGGTGTTCCACAATTGCAGTAATTTACAAGCAACCATCTAATTTGAGTAATGACCGAAGCCATCTGCCAGCAGCATGGCTCAATGCTAAAGAAAAGATGTTTTCATAATCAGGAGTTTGTAGCTTAATAGTAACAAAATCGCAGCTTGTTTCTTGTTAAAACACTTGAGATGCGTGAAAAATGAAGGATTTTTGTGTCCGTTGTCACTGATATACATTATTGTAATCTTCATCATCTCACTTGATGGAGAGGGGAACAAATCTTAGATGAAAAGGAAATGTTTCATTTAAATCACGATTGCTTAAATAGTGATTGACCATATACTAAACTGTAAAGTTCAGAGCCCTTTGTAGAGATCTCAATAAATGAACGTTGCAGAGAAACGGCTGAATGATCGGCTCAAAGCAAGATTATGATATTCCTTTTTATTTATTACTATTCTTCTTACACATTTTGGTAATTTCTTGACACAATAACTTTATTTATATAATCAGTTTACCTCTCTATTCAAACGTATTTGGCTTGATTTTACAACCACTGTGCAAATTTCTGAGTCACTTCCAAGGAGCCAGCCTTTATTGTCAGCTTGTGTTTCCCTCACATATGTTTCTTTTTCCTTGTTCAGCCTCTTCACCCTGACCTGTAGTTGATTGTTGCATGAAAAGAGTCATATTCAAGCTCAACTGTGATGTAGTACAAAAGAAACATTTAAGAAGAGAGTAAAGCTGGAAAGATGGAAAAGTTTCAATTTGAAAGAAAGTGACAACCAATGGTAAGCAGTATGGAGGTCCAGAAGAGACAATATGACATAAATTATATATACGCCATTAAATCATTAAATAAAAGTGTCACTAATGATTTAAAATTGGCATTAAAAATAACATTGGAAATCAATAAATAAATTAAAATATATGTGGCATTAAAATATTAAATTGCCATTTAAAAACACATTTAAATATTTAATGAGATATTTAATATTAAATTGTTTGGTGTGGGATAGAAGAGATACATTGAAGTAAAATGCATTTAATAAGACTTTTTAAAATAAGAATTAAATAAATAAAATTGGAACTCAACAAAAAATGTTTAAATATATGTGGCAGGTTTGAAAGATAACTTAATGAAATGCTGCAAACCGGACCATTAAATTATTTATTAAATTATTCATTAAAACATGAAATAAATACATGTTTCCTAAATTATTTAACATTTCATTTTAATGAAATATTGATACATTTAATTATTTATTTCCAATTTTAAATAACAAAAGCACATTTATGTAGTCATTTTATAATAAATATATTAATTTCAGATTTTCTCTTCCCGCCACACTGGCTGTGAATTAAATAATTAAATAATTTGTGTTTCATTAAATATTTAAATGTGCGCCCCTGTGACAGACTGGCGACCAGTCCTGGGGTGTTCCCTGCCTTCGCCCATGAGTAGCCGGGTTAGGCTCCGGCAGCCCCGTGACCCCGAAAGGGATAAAGCGGTTTGGAAAATGAATGAATGAATGAATTAAATATTTAAATGTGCGCCCCTGTGACAGACTGGCGACCAGTCCTGGGGTGTTCCCTGCCTTCGCCCATGAGTAGCCGGGTTAGGCTCCGGCAACCCCGTGACCCCGAAAGGGATAAAGCGGATTGGAAAATGAATGAATGAATGAATTTAAATGTGCTCTTTAATGTCAGTTTTCAATATTTTAATGCCACATATATTTAAACATTTATTTATTGATTTCCAATTTTATCTTTCTAATGCCAATTTTAAATAATTATTGACACTTTTATTTAATGATTTAATAGTGTATATATATATATATATATATATTTATTTCATATTGTCCTTTCCGGACCTCCATAAAACACAACATTGAAGTCTGACTGCCTGGTTCTTTGGAAACAAAACACAAACTATGAGACTTGATTAAGACTTTCACATAATGATGCATGCATTTCTGATCCCCTGTGTTTTTTATGATCTTTTCATGACCACTCCTTATGTCTGGCTGTGTCTTAATCTTTTTTTAAACAGCAGATCAAGCTGCAATGCCTAAAGAAATTAGCTGAGGCATTAAGCTCCAAATCAGATCAAAGCCAGAAGTTTTGGTTTGTTGGCTGGTTTGAGGCAGTTTGCGCAACAAACAGAGATTCATTTAAATGTAACAGACTTTGGGTGTTAAAGGGGCACAGAAGAACCCTTCCAGCACCCTTCAATATTCATTTAATTTCCATTTCTTTCTTCGTTATTTTTTTCATTTCCATAAAACAGCAAAAATGAAAGCTCTTACACAAGTTGTTATACATGAAAATGAAAAGAACAGAAAGATTAAGACTTATTTTTCTGAGCTTTTTACATTCTTTGTTAAGGAGACAGGTATGATTGTAGTTTGCATCAAAACATTAGGTTTAGAATAACACAGACACTAGAAAATTTCTAAATCTGGTTACCTGGAATTAGGCCACACGGTTTATTGATCATACTTTTGTAGCAGTTATTTATTAACTACTTTTTTGAAGGTGTGATTCTTGATTTGGTTTCTTTAATTGGTTGTTTGAGACTCAATGTTCACTAAATTCAATTTGCAAAGAAATATCTATGGAAATATTAAAATACAAAAACATTATTTAAACTAAGGATAAGATTTGCAGGTTTGGGTTAGAAGGAGCCACTAAAAGGATGTGTTTGTTATCATTTCTAAGAAGTCTAGCCGTCAGGAATTCGTGCATAAAACAGGATGAATTCTCTTTCATAAAGAAAAAAAAATTAGGTTAATGCAGCCGAGCAGCTCACAGAACATGTTGCATCAGAGCCCTGAGGAATCACTCGGTAAAAAAGCAACAAAATGAGAATTTAACTGAAAGTGGTCCATCATTTGAGAAGTAGTAGGAGTCATTGCCAGATGGACAACCATGAAAGAGTCTTGAGTATTTCAGTCTTGGAGTTAAAACACCAACATGGCCCCTGCATGACTGAAGGAGAATTCTTAAGATGAATTAAGCCGATTTTCTTGTCTATCAAATCAGCTGCAGAGGTCGTAAAAGGTGGCACCCCAACCAGGGGAAATGTCACAAAGAAAAGTAAAGCAGATCTTGTTGGCAAAATATGCCGAAAGAAGCTGAAAACGTGTGGAATTTTTCCTGTTGGCTTTCTCTACAACCATAAAAGCTTTTTACAGCAGCATGCAAAGAGGCAGTGAAAAGGTGTTTATGTGTTCTCTCATCTCCCCACCTGCATCAATGTAGCTAAAAGCAGGTTTACTCTGCAGATGTCACGAGTGCAGCACTGTGACCTTTTCACCCTCAGCTGCTGCCTTTGTGCTGACATGCTGTTGTGATGAAAGAATGGAAACAAAAAAATGTGATAAGATTTAAAGACCCACTCTAATCATTGTTTGATCTTTTTTAAAGCATTCCTAATGGTCTTTTAATGATTTTTGCAAAAATCAAAAAGTTTCTAGGACATAGTCTCTGCAAAGCGGCAGTAGTTCATTCTAGAAATTCCACTCTGAGTTTCGGGTGGCACCTTTGCCATGAAGCAACCCTGCCCCCCTTTGCTGAGACCTCATAGGAAGCTTGTGGCCATTTTCTCCTTCATAAATATGCTCTTTTCAAATGTCATTTTTTTGTCTGCTCCTTTTACACAATGCTTTGAATAAAGAAGTACTCAGAAATGCAATTTTAAGTTTAATTTTATTTATTTATGTTCTATATGATCAGAAAAATGCCACAAAAACATGTTAAAAAACTCGAGTTTCATCGGAGTGGGTCTTTAAAAGGAACAATAAATTCAGGATGTTTACTTTGAACAAGATATGAAGCAATCTGAGGACGAATGAAGTGACAGTAAGAACCTCCTTGTCTAATTATAACTACAAAAGTGCATCATGAATGTGAACTGCAGGAATGGAAAATGTAAAACTGTCACTCAAATCACTTTTTTCACAGTTGGGACTTTAAGGTTTGATGTAAAACCACAAAGAATATCTGCTGCAGGGGGCTTTCATAAGTTATTGTTTGGACATGAAGGAGTGGCTGCTTGGAGCTAACAAAAGCATCATTGTTAGGGAGAACAAATATTAAGCTTTGACACCAAAAAACAGCTTAGAAAAATCTGAAATGCAGAAAAGAGCTGAAAACTGCAGGCAGTCAATGAGAGTAACACTACATTTGGGGGTCTGGCAGTGTTGAGAGAAACAAAGCGATGACTCTGAGCTGAAATAATGACTCATCAGCTTTCAAACAGAGGTTGCATGCACTCCTGACTCACTAGGTTCAGCTGAATCACGCTCATGAATCCAGCAGGTTTTTTTTGGGGTGTATCTGCTTCACTTCTTAAAAAAAAGCAAATAAAAAACCTCATTTGTTTTGGATGTAATTAACAGATGGAAGCAACCTGCTGTGGATGGTTCCATACTCCGATGAAAATGGATATGTATGCAGAAAACAAGCACGAAGCTCAAAATAGAGAGAATTGTTATTTGAAGGTCGAAAGACACATAGGGATGTTTCTAATTAAAACCACTGTGCTTTTATTCCTCTCAGGCTAGTTATCAAAGGGGCAGTGGGAAGCTAAGTAGCTGACAAAACCTCTTCTTCTCAAGCTGTTCTGGTTGCAAAGACAGTTTTTAGACTTAACATTCAAAAAACATTATCGCTTGGTTTATGTGAGGACTTATTTTCCGTGTGTATGATAAAATATTTTATATTTAATGCTCTATAGACTGATTTGTCATTCTGGGATGAGTGCACACAACATTACCTCGATAGGATGCAAATCCTCAAAATTTTTTCCTAAAAAAGCAAATGGGGGTGAAAAGATTATAAACCTAACTGTAGAAAACTAAAGAAAATTCCAGGCTTGGTCTAAAATGCACAAACATGTCAGCAAAAAAAAAAAAAATGCAATTTTTCTTTTCATAGATAATCATAATTGATTTTATTTTTGTTGAGTTTTTCTGGTTTTGTTATAGTTACAAACAACTCATGTTAATATAAAAATACTTCTATCACACAGTTAGGGTTTAGGTGACACAAGCTTAGACTTTAACATTTTTTCCTGACTTTGTATCAAAAGACTTTTGGCCACATTGTAAGGTAGACCTTTTTTAATCATATATGAATGTATCTCAATTACAATCTGTGATAAAACAATGGTAATAATAATAATAATTTTCATACAGAAAAAGTTACATGTGAGATGGAAAAAATTAGACGTCCACATGGAAAATAAAACAATATTTCTCATATTATTTTGTTAACAGATGTTTTCAATAAAACTGATTAGTCCACGGTCACATACATGTCTGCCAAATTTCAGCAAGTTTGGCAGGTGGCTGCGTGGCGGCATTTGTAATCAGAAGGCAGGGGTAACGTAAACATTAGGTTAAAATTTTACGGCAACTGGACGATTTTTCTGTAAAAGTTGACATTGGTCAGACCGCCTGGGCACATTTATGTCAGTCCAGTGACAGGTGGGGATGACGCCATTCCAAAATCGGGCGACAGCTGGGTGGCCACAGCCAGATCACCGGCCAGTAGCACTCACTGGAAGATGTGAAAATGTTTCTTGATGGCGTCCATATCAAGTGACATCAGCTGCCCAGGGATATATCAAAAGCAGGCCATTCCTTTGCGCCTGATGGCTGCCTGACTGCTGCTGTCTACATTCATGATTCAGCGATTTTCCAAAAAATGAAAATCGTGAAGATTCTGTTGATGCCTCTTCATTTAAGTTGTACCATCTGTTTCACTAGTTTTTGTGACCATAGCATTAGTAGAAAAGGATGTAAGGTCCAAAGTGCTTTTGTTGGCTTTACAGATACAGCCCCGGTCACACACATACATTCACACACTAATAATGGTTCCCAAAGGTAAAGCAGGTAATATTATAGCAATGAGACAAAAAAATAAAGAGATTTGGGGAATTTGACAAAAAAACACTATAAATGTGACTTTTGTTGTTTTTTATGCCTTTCATGGACATAATCTTCCCTCTCTTTTCTCGATCACAGAACAGGGCAAAGTTCTTAAAGCTATTCACACCAACCAAGAGGTTTTCATCATCTCTCAGTATTCGCTGTTTCACAACGAGGGGCCTGTTCTCAACATGGCTATTGATTCCCAAAAGGTACGACTAATATTGTTGCAGTCTGCTGTAACATGGGGTTTTCACATGCAGGCATTTGTGCTTTCATTTTTTTTTTCTTCTTACAAGTGCTTGACATAATCTGTTGGTCACTTATATAAACTTTGATGAAAAATAAGAAATTAAAGATTAAAATTTTATCAACACATTTTTTAACTATTAATAATAAATTATATTGTAATTACCCATATAATTCGCATTCTTTAGCAACTAAAAGAACTTAAGCTTTTTTTAAATTACTAAACATTTTCAGAAAAAGACCTCACATAATAAGTGTTAGACTTTTAAAATGCATGTCACACAGCAGACAGTGCAACAAATATGCAATACTCAACCACAAGGGAAAACCATTGGACAAACTAGTATATAACAATTATGCTAAAAATAACAGTAACAAAGTGATGGAAAGGCAAAAACCTGAACTGAAAAAAATGTCTCCAGAAATATGTATTAAAAAAGACATTATAAAGAAATTGATAATAAATTGATTTTTACATAAAAATGTATTTTAAAAAAACAAAGTTTAAGCTGATGAAATGTATTTTTTATCATTAATGCATCCTTTTCTTCTTCAGGGACACTTGTATGTTGGCACAGCCATGGAGATTCAGCGGTTGCCACTGGCTGACTGCAGTCGCTATGGTGACACATGCAGGGATTGCATCCTTTCCCGGGATCCGTACTGTGGCTGGGACAAAGCCAGGAGAAAGTGTGTCACCATTCCGCCTGGATACAACATGACGTATGGGTAAGCCTACAAATGACATCACCTCTTTACAGCTAATGGCTGCTTTCACATGAACAAGGGGAGGGTGGGGCTCAGAATGACAGAAAATACTGCATCTACATGTAACTTGAAACTTTGAATTACAAATAAATGTGTTAAATCAAAACAATTAACACAGGTGTTTGTATTTTCTGATTTTTTCAGTTTTAGTTTCATACCAAATGAAAGAATTGGTCACATCCAAAGGAAAAACACTAAAACTGCTTTATCTTTCTTCTTTTGTTTGACTAAATTAAAATAAGACAGAATGCCTAGTCTCTGTTCCATCAGATCAGTTCCCATGTATGAAATGATTTTCCCTGCTCAACATGACTCTATCCTCTGCAGAACACTCCTACAGAATCTGGACCAATCAAACTCCTCCGTTTGTGGGGAAGCTGCTGGTAAGCCTTTATCTTCCCCCTCCCACACAACATCTCAATTAAAATGACCAAAAGGGGAATATTTCTGTACAGCTATATTAAAAAGATGGCTATCATATAATTAAGCGAAGCTCATAAATCTAAAGGGAAAGATTTTTTTATAGAATGGAAGTAAATAAAGCGTAGTGTGCACATTTTTAAAAACCTATACAGCAAAAATTAATTCTCTATGGACAAGAGACTTAACCAAAGATCAGACTTGAGACTTCACCCATCAAATCAACCTCTAAAGACAAGGACGTAAAGTTGTACTCCAATCATCTTTTGTTCTATTGTAATAGTGTTCCCAGTGGTCTTTTAATTGTACTTTTGCAGTTTCTAGGCAAAATAAAAAAAAAACAAAAAACGTGTCATTTAGAAGATTACAGAGTTTATGTAGAGCTGCAGGAGTTCATTAGAAATTTGCCTCTTAATTGTGGGTAAGTAAGTCCGCCCCCCTTCCCATCACTCATTTGTTTACACGCTCTCCCGCTGGCATGCAGCTCCTCCCAACCCCAACCTCTCATTACCAGAGCAACAAAAATGGTGAGCAGTATTGGAGCTAACCAGCTGTAAAGTTTTGAGCCAGATGCCAGCTCAGATGAGAAAAACGGAGACGTTCGTGCATTTATTTGTGTGGAATCATCAGAATGGAGAAGAGCAGGAAGCTTTTGGCAGTGTAACATATATTACAACATATATGTAACATATATAAAAAAAAAATGCCCAAAGAACATGTTAAGCATGATTTTCATTGGAGTGGGTATTTTACTAATTACCCAAGAGAGACCCACACTGTCTTAACCACTGGTTTGATTGTTTTCACATTTCATTGGGCGCTGCGTTGTCCTTTTAAAAAAAAAAAACCCTGAGGCTCTCTTTCCAACCATTCAGACTTGGACTGGATTGAAATGTGACCAGACTTGAAATGTGACCAGACTCCAAGTGTCTTATTGAGCGGAGAACAACGTCACAAAGGCGTCTGTTGTTCTTATTCTGAAGAACAGCAACTGTGATTTTTTTTTTTCCTTCAAAACAAACAAACAAAAAAAAAAAAATCAAGCCACCTGAATGCTTCTTCAGCTCTCTTTTTCCTCAACAACTCTAAAATAAACCCAGACACAGCCTGCATGTTCTATGTATCAGTTAGATTTTACTGCTTCATTAAAACCTGGAAAATAAAATGGAGATGCCACAATCAGGAAAATATTTGAAGAATTTTGAGGCTATGGTATTATTCCTATCCTCACTGTCCAGAATGTCCAGTTTTGACATTCTTTCGACAAGCATAACTCTTCGACCGTTTACGCGCATAGCATAATTCTAGCAGATTCTTGAGCAGGAAAAGCAGCATTGCAACATTATCTAACACTTTACTTTAGTAATGCGTTGCATATTGGGGCAAAGCCAATAAGAACAGCCACAGAATCAGCGGATTCATGGTGATTGCATAGTTGGTCAAAGTGTTATTTGGGTGTCGCCGGCAACATCTCCAGTGTCAAAGGTTAGGATGAAATTAAGGAGCGTCACAGTGTAGAACAAAACTGTTTAATGGAAAACTGTCATTTGTGACCACAATGAGTCTAAATTCCTCCCCAAAAAATGTTTTAGATGTGGATTATACTTTGTGTCACTTACACACAACTCCTCTTTTGCCACGTGTGCAGCTCTGAAGCAGCGTCGAACTTCGCCCAAGGAGGTTGTGATCCAGTCCAACACCTCTGTGTTCCTCCCCTGCCCTGTGCGCTCCTTTCATGCCTTCTATCGCTGGGAGAAGGACAACTGCATCAAAAACTACCCTTGCCTTTTCTCAGGAGACTTCTGCGTCCTGGGGCCACTCGTTGACACACCTCTGAAGGAAGGTGTCTTCCGCTGCATGGCCACTGAAGATGGCTTCAAGGTGGAGGTCATTTCCTTCCGACTGGTGAACGACGGCAGGCTTTTGTCTGCCTCCCTTGCCTCCACCTTCGGTCTTTCCCTGCTGCTCGCCGTGGCTACCTTATGGCTTCATTAACCACAGCTAACATTTACGCTAACTTCTCATTCATTGACGGCTCCCTCTGACAGGAGCCACTGTGTGGAGGTCAGGTTCGCAAAGCATTGATGTACATGGTTGGGTTTTACAGGGACATTTCACTTTTTCTATTTGGGTTTTTAGAAAAAGTCACCTGATCAAGGGAGTTAAAAAGTCTATATTTGTAGCTTATCGGCGTATCTGCATCCACAGCTGTCTGAATTAGATCAAAATTGTAAAAATTCACAGATTTACACTTAAAACATAACTTGGAGGTTTTGTTTGCGAATTGTCATTTTTAAGTTATGGCTTAATTCAACCATAATTAGGGGCTTTGCGAACCCTTCCTCTCAAAAAAAAAAGACATATCTGATAACTTGGGCTACAAAACAATACCAGGCCGATTCTTTTTAATACTACTTCTTTCTAAATTGTGCTTCTTTGTGGATACATATATCCTTGGTAATATGCTTCATTCATCCGCCACATTTCATTGTCACAGCTCAGTAACTTAGAGAAAATGTCTGGTATTGAGATTTACAAAGCCTTAACACTTCTGGAACATAAACTCCTAAGCACAATTTTGCAGTTGAAGCAGATTTCTGCAGACTCGGCTGGACTTGAAGCTGTGATTAATGCAGCTGAGTCCAGCAACATGGCTGGGAGGAAGTGTCAACTGACAGGAAGTCAGAAAAAGAACGCATTCTTGAACATCACTGTGTCCCATAACTTCTTCTTCAAGAGTTAGCATATTTTTTAGCAGATGGCATTAGGATATTTGCTGCTGCACCTCGTTTTCAGTTCTTCTTTTGACGTGCCGTCATCTCTCCTTTTCTGGAGCAGGCAAAGCATGTGTGAGACCCTCTCAGAATCTCAAGGAGAGTCCAGAATCTGCTTTAAAGATTGCTCTTTTTTTTGAGTTAGGTGGGCTGGTGTCATGTGTTACTTGCTACTAAAGGAAACTCTGAGTTTTGAGCCATAAGTTGCAAACAAGGTGCTGTGCTCTTGCAGTTTTAATGAAAGCATAATGACAGTATCACCAGGCTAAACAGAACCACATAGCAGATTCGCATTTTGTAGTTTCCTGGCGAAGAAATATATTACTAGATAGCTGGAGTATGTTGTGGATGTTGTTGCTCTGCAGATGCTGACTTCTGTCGCTGCATCTGCATTTGTGATCATTTGTCTTGATGTGTTATAACATTGATTTGCCATAGTTTGAATGTATTGTGTATTGTTGCCTGTTTTGACTTTCCTGGGCTACATTAGCATGAACAGACAAGTGCTGCATTTTCTACTCTTTTATTAGTTCTATAAGTAAAAAAATAAAAAAGCTTGATAAATTTAAACGAGAAGTTTCATTATATTTGAATTTATTCATTTAGAGGGCTTGAAACAGAGAGGAAGGGCCTCACATTAATGCCTGCTAAGCAATCCCTGACACCCAGCTGCGTTCACAAGCAGCACTGGGATCACTTGACTTAAAACTGAATGTCACAAACTAACATTCCTTTAACAAAATCTTTTAATTTGATCAGAGATTCGATACATCTGGAGAAAAGAAGTGTTTAAAAAAATAGAGATTATAAGGACGACAGAAGGAACAGATTTTAAATGAAGCTGGAAAACTAAGAATGCAGAGCAGCAAACAAAGCAGAACTGTATGGATGAATTAGATGGTGGATTAGCGTTTTTCTCAAGAGCTTTGAGAATTATCATTTTCTAATGGTACATAAAGCTGTCTGAGATGAGCTTTCCACAGTGGCAGAATTGTCATTAATGGATAATTAGATGACAGGACTGGTTTTTGTTCTATTGCATTTAAAAATGTAATTCACACGGTGAAGAAAACAGGCGTGAACTCCCGCAGGAGACATGCGACACTATGCCTTTCGTCTAACAGCTTGGTTAATTTTCTTGTTTTCTGGACTATTTGCTGCACCACAAAAACAATGTTAAAGCTTTTATCTAAGCTTTAACCAATACTCTTTATCTCTGTATGATCTCCCAGTCTTCACCACATTTTTGTGTTATATGCATCTTACGTTCTTTTACATACAAACATGCAGTTTCAGCAGATTTACAGGAGATCTGTTAATGTTGTAATCATAATTTCTGCATTTAAATTCTGTGATCACAGGGCACAGTGAGCGGCAAGATCTCTAGTACTTAGCTGAGCCTCTTAGGCTTTGCTTCTTAAACAAATTTACAGAAAACAAAAAAAAAAATCATCTGTGTTAACTTTGTTACTAAACAGTCTTAGCAGTTGTGCAGATAACCGTTTCTATTAGTGTAGGGCATTGGTGTGCAACAATCTGCTTAGATAAAGAATATCCTTGCAGACATACTAACCAGACATTGGTTAAGTTAAATTGTAATTGTCTCAACATCAAAGCTGTTGGTATTATTGATTTATAATAATTAATTTCTACCAAAGATTCCTTTTGGAAGAAAACTATTTAATAATTTGCAAAAAGTGTTATTTTAATGTGTTAAAACAACTTTAAAAATGCTCCTGATATTCACTTAAAAATACGTCGCCTAATCAAATACCTACCTTTAGTTATCAGACTTTGGGCAAACCAGGAAGTTCCTAATATTGCAGTTCCTCCAAAGACCACTAGAGGCTGGTTTCAAAAAGGAGCTATTTCCCTTTGTTTTGTTAAGAAGTCAAAGTTGAGTTAAAATATTCTTTACAGGCTGGTGTAAAAAAACGTTTTGGTTTTTGGTCATGCTGTGTGTGGAGTGGCTCAGTACGACAAAATAAAATGCAACACCACGAAAAAGATCATTTTTTATTTTTTTGTTTATTGAAAACCAAATTTTGTTTACTGTTAAGATCATTGCACATTATTCAATGTCATATAATTTTTGTGTATAACAGTGTTTTCCAGTTAGGTGTAATATCTTTTTTTATGGGACTGATGTAGAATGACATTTAAAGTGATGCAAAATCGCTTGACATGGCGTAACAAATGACACATGCAGAAGTTTAGATCTGAAATATTCCCCATTAAGATTCAAGGGTCATAAATCCTCTTTAGTTCTCTGCTTTTTTTTCCTTTTCTTACAAATCTCACACTGCTGGAAACCTTCTTGAGATTAATTTTAAACTTTGAAGACGATTGCGATTTCACAAAAAATGGTCAAAAATGGCAGAAATCTGATTTTAATTGGCCTGATTATCCTGTGAGGTTGCCTTAAAGTGATGTTGCAATACTTTGTTTCTATCCAGTCGTAGGTCCATCCATCCATTGTCCAATCCGCTTTATCCCTTTCGGGGTCACGGGGTTGCCGGAGCCTAACCCGGCTACTCATGGGCGAAGGCAGGGTACACCCCTGGACTGGTCGCCAGTCTGTCGCAGGGGCAGTCGTAGGTGATTTTAGAAAAGTGTCATTTTATTTTGTAAAGTAATCTACTTCAGCTACCAGGTGAATGTAAAAACTCAAAACTGCATCACTTTAGTAGATGTATTTTCTGGACATAAACACAGACATTTTGTCAAACCTTATTTAGGTAACTCTAAATTTACCAAGTCTGTTGAGTTCAGAGCCATATGTATAAAGTATAAAAATAAAATATTAGACAAACCGACACTTTATAAAGGATTTAACATAAAAAAGACTGTATAATCAACGGCATAGCAGCAGGTGATCTATTGGCTCCATCATAAAAAAACATTGTTTTGACTCAATACATTTAGTTTTTATTACAACTGCTGTGTCTGAGCCAAACGTACACATAAATAAAAATGATATATAAATACTAATTTACTGACATACAATCACAATACAAAATGAAGCTAGAGGTTATTAATTGTTTCAATTGTATTTCAAGCCCACAACATATTGATGCAGTTGAGCAATAAGAATGGAACAAAAAACATAGGAGAGACGTAAATGTTTTAACCAGTGATGACTCCAATACAAGGTTTATGGTGAAGGCAGAGCAGGCCAGGTGTCCTTCTGTTTGTTCACATGTTCCCCTGCAGCCCTTCTAACACAAACACATGGAAATTCAGATTAGAATGGACTGATCTTTTGCTTGCTGTCCAAGAAAAACACCTCTCTGTCTAAGTCCTTCATTTGATCTGGATATTCCTATACCATCTCAATTCAAATCTTATCACACACACACCCAAAGACACTTTCACTCATTTGCCATGGTCACCCCATCCAGTGAAGACTAATCTCCTTCAAAGCCAGCTTTGTTTCCCTTTTGGAAGAAGATCATGCTATCTACTGTATAAGGGTCACAGTTGTGAGGCGGGTTGCTGTGTTGTTTTGTTGTTGGGTTTTGAATGTCTGTACATGATGTATGCCCACGATTCTGTGTCTTGATATATGTTTACTTTTATTAGTAACATGCCAAACTCTAATCTATGAACAAAAAAAATATTTATACTGTATTGAACCATATCACTCTAATACCAACTCATGACATGTATTTTTAAATAACAGATATCTAGGGTGCATTAGATATTCATGTAACAAATTCATATGACGTGTTTTCCTGACATGTGACAGTGAAAATTAATAAAATATGAGTATTAAGGAATGTATGGTTTGTTTTTCTTACCAAATACAAAGCCTCTTTTGAATGAACCCAAATCACACTGCATATTAATTATTTGAATGTGAACCATGCACTTAAAAGGATATTTGCTTGTATTCTTGTTAAAAGAGAAGTAAAAACAATATTTTTTTTGAATTAAAAGTTACATTTTCACCTTATTTTTGATAATTCTGACTTGCACAGTGATTTAATGAGGTAGTATTTGCTTTGTTTTTTTGACTCAAAGAACAGAGACGTTGTACTGCCATCTTCTGGCCAAAGCTAAGTCCTCTGTCCGGACTAAAACAAAGCCTTTGCAGCCTCTTCTGAATATCAAATGTATCAAAATGGTTAAAAAAATGTAGCTTTTTTACCTTCCTCATTTATAACTTAAAAGGCTAAATTAAATAAGCCAAGAAGATTTTATCTGCGGTAATTAAAAAAAAAAAAAAAGTTTTCAACAATTTTAAGGATGGCATTCCTGCATGTTTTCCAACATATCCTTCTCTGGCATGTTCTAAATTGCTGGACACACCTGTACCATGTAATCAGCCATGAGTAGGGCAAGGGTATCTGGAAATCATGCAGAGACACCAGCCCTTAAGGCTGGATGATAGCCGACACCCCTGCTCTAAAGGAATGAGCAGTAATTGATCTTATTTTTGTGAGCAGCTGTGCTGTAAGGTAAAAGGAGCTAAGTAGATACATGCATGCTGCTTTGGTCTCTCAAGGACATGGAGTTTCAACCTCCTAAACATTCATTTATTATTATCCTAACAATCAGATTGTAAAGCATATGTTGTAATAGTCAAGTGTCAAGTCAGTGTTTTAACAAAATGTGCTTTTTAAAGACCCAACCCGATGAAAATTGTGTTTTTTGACACGTGGCATTTTTTTGATGGAGGATATATTTATAAAAAAAAAAAAAAAAAAAACTTAAAATAGCATTTCTGAGCATGTCTTGTTTAAATCATTGCAAGCCCCCTGCACTGCTTTGCTCTGATCATTGACTGTATATGAGAACTGGACTGAGTGATCTCTCCTGCTCGTGTTACAAAACAGGAAGTACCTGCTGGCTCTAAGAGGCCAAAATCCTACAATAAAATAGTGTTCCTAAAATAAACAGCTATTATTCAGTCATTAAACTTGTCAGAATAACCATTCTTGTTCATCAAGATTTTTTTATCATGTTCTTAATAATTCAAATTTTTTTATGATATATCATCACAAGTTATAAATTGCCCAATCAGATGCTTCAATAAAAGCCTGAGGTGCCCAAAAATGGCTTAATCATATAAAAAGACCATTGGGAATCCATCCATTTTCTTCTGCTCCACACCGGGTCATGGGGGCAGCAGTCTAAGTAAAGATGCCCAGACTTCCCTCTCCCCGGTCACTTCCTCCAGTTCCTCCCATCCATTTCCTAAACATGTTCAATCCATTTTGGGGTCACAAGGTTGCTGAAGCCTATTAATGGTGGAGTACACCCTGAACAGTTCTCCCTCCCATCATATGGCCTCACAGACACAAACAACCATACACTTTTTAGTATTTTATCATTACATATTTATTTATCTATTTTGCTGTTAATTCTAAACATCTGTGAGACTCTTGTCAATAATGGTTACCTAAAACTTTCAATAAAATGTTTAATACATTCAAATGACTCACACTGATGATTGACTTTTTTTTTAATTTAACCTTTATGTAACCAGGTGAAACCCCCTGAGATCAAGATTTCTTTTTCAAGGGTGATCTGGCCAAGAGGTCAGCAGCACACGTCACATAACTAAAGTTACAATATAAAACAAAATAGAAAACAAAGCGATGAATTTTTTTAAATATAAAATTTAAAGTTGAGGTGCAACAAAAATTGACTTAGTGGGTTTAAGAGGCAATATATATAAAAACAGTCATATGGATGTTGCAAAAGTTATGAGCAGCATGACATGTTTGATTGACATTTGTTCATGTTTTCCTACAATTTTAAACATGTTTTTCACAGTAAACAGTTCAAGGATTCTTTAAAGTCACTCCAATCTTCTTTTGAAATATTTTTTAAATAAACATACATATTTGATAAATAATAAAACTATAAATATTTCAAAGCTATTTTCATATTTCAAAGCAACAAAAAAACTTGTGTCGTTTGGACTGTTGATGCAGAGCAACTGCGGCCCCATTCCCTTCCCTGTTGCTGAGAGCTTGAAGCAGGGAGCTTGTGGCCCACCCAGCTTATGTTCTAAGTCACCAATAAGCTCGTTTTCAGATTCACACTGATTTGAATAAAGGAATACTCAGAAATACAATTTTAATCTTCATACATGTCCTTCACGATTGGAAAAATGATACAAGACCATATTAAAAACATCAAAAACATGCCTTTCATCGCAGTTGGTCTTGGGAAAAACCAGAGGGAACAAAAAAAATATTCTGCACAATTTGAAGGACATACAAAATCATTCTGTAAATGAGAATTTGAAAATGCCTTAATGTCTATTTTTTGGAGTTTAATGAAAAACTGATCTCCCCATCTGAAATAAAGAATCTTTTTTTTATTATTAATTTTCTGTGACAAGTAATGATCTTATGGATTTGAGTTCCCTGTCGGAATTCCTGAGGACAGAAAGAGGCTTTTGTGCGTTCACAGTTTCTCTGAAAAACCCACTCAAGTTTTCTTTATCTACCTGTTGCTTAATCTTGCAACAGTTCCCGTAAGCTGAGCCAATTCTGAATGCATGCCTTTTTTTCCCCCACAACCCTTCAGTATAGCACTATGCTGACCAACATTCCTTGTCTGACTACATGCTAGCTTGTAATCTGGCATCTTCACAGGAATTTTTATTGGTCCCGGGGTTAATTATTACATCAAAACAAGTGTCAACAGAAATGCTACAAACTAAAGCAGTGGTAGATTGTTTCATATATTTTCCTTAAGGAAGAAGAAAAAACATGCTGCTCCGAAACACCCTCCCTCTCACAAAAACACCCACTCTGACGGAGGAGGGAAAAGGAGGAAAGGCGGACAGCTACAGGCGGGAAGCAAAGTGAAATACCAGCCACAGGCTGCCCCATCCAGCATTGACTCATTTCCTACTCACAGCAGAAGACAGCCCAGGTTGTTTTTAAAGTTCAGTTGTGCCCAGCTGCCAAACACAAGTCTGAGGTGAGTAGCACATTTTTCTTTCTCAAACTCTCTGGGTTTTACTATTTCGAGGCTAAGAATCTCACTGTTCAAAGCTTTTTTCCAATCATCTGCAAAAACGTTAAGACTGCTAGAGTTTAGGAGAGTTGTGGAGAAACAAGAATTCAGGGTTTTTTTTCTTTTTTTTTCATTTTTAAATGGAGCTATGGTGTTGCTCCAGCTGAGATGCTGTCAAAGTAAATCAACCTAAAGAAGAGGGGTGTGACTCAAGCCAGGATTGCTCAGCAAAGCATAGTTGGAATGCAACTGCCTCTACTTAATTACAACCATTCACTTTTTAACCCTTTTCCATGCTGGCAGCTTTCCATGTGACTTATCTGTCTCTGAAGCATTCAGCAGAGGTCACTGAGGTCCTGAGGAGCTTGTTTTTGACTCTTTCCTCCTCTCACACAGACCTGATTAAAGATAAGATACGCAATTGTAATCTGAATAGTGAACATGTGTGGCTTTCACTACAATCACAGGAACAAGTGTTGTCCTGTACGCTTGAACAGCAGTGTAATCACCTCTATAAAAAGCAGAAATTTAGGCTTTCTACGTCATGGTGATGAACTGTTTGGTGGCTGTTAACCCAACCCAAATGAGGGAACATGTTAAGAATGATCTGAGAGTAGGAACTGTTGCTGCACATCTCTGTGGCGTGCTAGTCAAAACCAGCTACACTCGTTTTCATAAATTAAAGAAAGAAAAAAGACCAACAAAGGGGTTCCTGTCCAGGATAAAATGTCAACTTTGAACAGGGGGCTAATCCAATAATACATCAGAAAGAATTTTAATATTGTTTTAACAATGTGCTTTTAATATTTTAAAGCCAGTTTAAATCTAAATGGCAAAATATTATGTTATCTGTCTTTATATAGGTTCAGGCTCTTGAACCATCTTTTGTTATTTTTTGGAGTTATTTTTGGTGTTCTAATGACACATTTTACAGTATAAATAAAGCCAAAATGTCACAGAAACCTGTAAAAAATTGGTATTTTTTCATGCAATACCTCATAGATTTGTTTTGGTATAACAAAGAATTATGAGCCCCTGAAATGCATCCCATGTTGTTCTTTTAAAACTATATTTTGCTTCTTTTTTATGTGCCCCTTATTTCATTTTTCCTTGCTCATTTGACTACTTTTGATTTTTATTTTTTTTTAAAAAAAGGAAAATTAAATTCAAAACTCTGCAATCCATAACTTTATTACCACAGTTTCTTTAAAATAAACCTTGGTGACCAACTAAATGTTGCATGTTTTAGCAGTGTTGAGAAGTCAAAACCTGTATTGCACAAAAGTGCCAGATTGATTCTAAAAGTAAACGCTTGCTTTTTCACTTCCCCTGCTGTATTTTTTTCTGCTGCTAAAAGGAAGAGGCTTTCTTTAGAAAACCTGATGACTGAAGGGTTTTGTCTGTTTTGACATGCTAAACTCTTTCAGTGAGGGGTCATATTCATATATATATATATATATATATATATATATAATGTATTTACTACTTGCATGTAATGTATGTTTTTTTTAGGTTTACAAAAAAAAAACACTTTTTCTCTTTATTTAAAAATATATAATAAGTAATAAAATAAGTGTCATCAAAACAAAAAAAAATCTAAAAGTTTTTCAAGAATACTAGTAAACGCATTGACTTATTTTTATAAACACATTCCAAAATAATATTAAAATCATATCATAAGGCAACACTGCTTTGTCATGAAAGCTCAACAGTTTCTGAATGACATATGCATGTTGCAATGTGAAGAAATGAAGAAACATGTTTCTGTCCAAATAATGCAGCAGTTCCTCTATTCTTATTGCAGTTATATTTTTAAATTTACTCTGTCAATTACATGTTTTAATCTTCTGCAGTGAATTTGACATTTTAAAATAATTTTCACATAAATTATGTTGAAGTACTGCCAAGTCCCACACACAATTACATTTTTGTTTCATTTTTCTTCAGTGAATCACATCAGTTGCTTTCATGCATTAAAACGTTCAAAATGTTTTTTAAGATTGAGAAAAGGGGTGAGACAACAGACAGATACATGAAAGAATCAAAGAAAATGTGTGATTTACTGCAAACTCTTCCAGTTTTGTTGAATATTTCAAAGAACATTTAAAACTAAACATTTCAATACAGTGAATGGGGATAGTTTTAGATGAACCTGTAATAATAAGCTTTAAATGTCCCTTTTAGAGTAATTTGCTGTCTAACAATTGCTGCAGAGGCAGAAAGGAACTGTGGGAGTACTAACAAAGAGTTGTGAGGAATTGTGAGCATGGCTGAGTTTGAAGAGAACTTTAATTTAACCTTGAATTTGTCATCTTTTCCATGATAAATTGAGGGCTTTTAACTTTACACAAGTGTATCCACATGGACAAATGTGATAAAAAGCCAAAACAATAACTAACCAAAGTGCTTTTGCTTCAAGCCGAGTAGACACACCTTGATCTTCTGAAACCCAGCATTTTCAGAGATGAGAATGAACCAAAGACAAAACCAGACAAACTGAGACTGAGGCAGGAACAAAATTATTATCAGAGCAGGAAAATATATACATATATATTTTTTAATCTGCTTATAGATGTTACAAAAAAATTTTTTAAATTGAAGGTAAAAATTGAAGAACAAATTCAACATATCAATATCGATTCTGTCTTGTGTGACATAAAATGTTGAGCAGCACCAACATTGCAAATGATCGTAGGAAGCAGTAATTACAAGATCAAGCTGTTTAATATTTCCACCTACAATCGATCGATCTTGTGGCTGTTCAAAAATAAAAATATTTAAATCAATGTGGACATTTTTTTCTTCCATCAGCAACAAACAATAGTAAAAACATTCAACTAAAAAATCCAAAGTCATAAGGTCAAAAGCCAATGGAACTAATATTTACCAAGAAAGGTTTTTCTCTGAAAATATGTCTTAAAATAAAAGCTTTTAGGCTGCATCTATCACTAAACCAAATATTTTCCAACCCTTTTAGCTAGTGACCTTGCTTAAAAACACAAAGAACAAGATTATCCTGGTGTTACTAAGTCACTGATTATTCATAGTTTGGTTACTTGTTTAAAAAGCCTGATTTCACAATGCAGCTCAGAAACAATGGCCCAAGAAGAGCCAAACCAAACAGACCCGTTTCCTTTCCTAACAACCTGGGACTTCTTCTTTTCTTATCCTTAAGTTTCTGGTCAGAACCCTCTTAACACCTTTCAAAACTATGACTTGTAAAAACACAACATTCATTTCTATTTTACTTTTAGACATAGGATGAAAAGTGTAGCTTTCAACTAATGAGATTTGCTTTGACTGTGATCCACTTAGGCAAACAAATAAACCATAACAGCTTGAGCATCTGTGCGCTCCTGAATCACTGAAGAGGCATTTAAATCCAGTTATACCATTAGTTACCCTTAGAAAGCATGTCAAAACTGGAAAATGAAAAATATTTACAGCATAATGACACGGTAAAACCCATTTTCTTATTGGCATAGCAATTAGGAAGCAACGTGTAAAACATCAGAACTAATCAGTGTTGGTTCATCAAACTCACTGTAGCTGAAAACACATCCTCATTCCAGCAGAACTTGTTTTTGCTTCGACTGTGTTTACAGTCTTTCACAATGAGCAGATTGATGAATTTTGAACTTGAAAACTCCTTATTTTTGTCGCCTTATCCCAAATTTTTATTTCAAAATTAAATCAAATCTTAAAAGAACTCAATGTAGAACCCAGCCCTTGTCATTTCAAACACTGAAATGTTTTAGTTTAGAAACAGAGTTTGTGTTTTGGAACATGTTTTCACCACATCTCAGGATGTTAATCTAACTAAATGACTTCTTGATTCCTCTCCGCTCCGATACAACCCTGACAGCATTCAGCTAATCCTGAACAAACAGGCTGCTCTAATACAGAATGTGAATGTAAAATTGGTTTTTGCAAAGTAATTTGTGAAACCAGAAATTAACCTAATCCCATATATTACATTTTTCCTCAAAAGAAAGCAGTTCTTATATGAAAGAAAAACAAATCTTGATGTTTGACAGGAACAATGTCAGAACATAAACATGTTGAGGGTAACTGTGGAGGATGAGCGTGCTAATCTAGTGCCTGTAGCATCAGCAGAAGAGCAGCTGTGTTTGTGCACAAGCAGGTAAACACTCACCTCATCAAACCGCCGTAAAGAACAGTTGTTGCTGTAACAAATCTGCTTTCGGATAAATCTGCAGGACTGTTCTGGAGCAGTGGACGCTTTATGGGCAACACAGAAACAACTTAGCCACCAGCTATTGAGCGCTGGGTAAACAGCAGATGCCTTGATAAAGAATGACGCTTCTAGTGTTGCATGCAGAGATATCAGAGGTTAAATCAATGATAGAAACATGGTTTTGCTTTTCTCAAACAACTCTTTTGTGGTTTTCTCTTTTCAAATAACAGGAATCACATTATCAACATGTTAGAATTATGAAAAAAATAGTCCCTCCAATCATCTTTTGAGCTATTTTAAAGCATTCCCAGTGGGCTTTTTGGTATAATTATGCTGTTTTAGCCAAAATAGAAAAAAAATGTCTTGTTTTCTAGGACATATTTTCTTCAGAGCGGCAGTAGTTCATTAGAAATTTGCCTCTGAGTTGTGGACAGAACCGTTGGTGCAAAGCAACCCCACCAACCCTTCCCATCACCAATGACTGAGATCTCTGCTAACACATTTTCCCGCTACCTTACAGCCCCTCACACATCAACCTAACAATTGTGGTTTAACAGAAATTGCAAGCAATTTTGAAACTATCCAGCTGTACAGTTCTGAGCCAGATGCCAGCTCAGATGAGGAAAACAAAGACGTATATGGATCTATTTCTCTATAACTGGATGCATCAGAATAGAGTTTGTGGCCCACTCAGGGTATTTTCTATTTAGCAAATAGGCTCTTTTTCAAACTGCACTTTTTCATCTGCTCCTGGTTCACAATGACTTGAATAAAGAAATAATCAGAAATGCAATTTTTATCTTTATTTTTTTTCAGATATGTTCTCAATCATTAGGAAAAAAATGTCACAAGAACATAATAAAAACACCAAAAGCAATTTTCATTGGAGTGTGTCTTTAAAAGCAATATTCTTTGTTTTTCTGTTGTTAACAAAATTACAGTAGCTTGCAAAAGTATTCATACCCCTTAAACTTCTCAACATTTGCTCACATTATAACCACAAACATAAATATATTTTATTGGAATTTTATGTGAAAGACCAACAAAAAGTGGCACACAATTGTGAAGTGGAAAGAAAATTATACAAGAGTTAAATTTGTTTTTAGAAATAAAAACTGGAAAGTGCAGTGTGCAAAAGCATTCAGCCCCATTTTTCTGAGTGCATTCAATTGCCTTCAGAAGTTGATTGATGATTGGTGACTGATCAAATGTTGACTTAACAGAGTCCACCTGTGTGTAATTGAATCTCAGTTTACAAATTCAGCTGTTTTGTGACGGTCTCTAGGGTTTGTCAAGAGAATATTGGGGAGAAAACAGCATCATGAAGTGGGCTTTACGGAAGAGTGCCATTGTTAAAAGAAGATCACAAGAAGTCCCGTTTGCAGTTTCCCATAAACCATGTGAGTGACCCAGCAAACATGTGGAAGAAGGTGCTCTGGTTAGATGAGACCAAAATGGAACTTTTTGGCCTAAATGCAAAGCGCTATGTGTGGCGGAAATCTAAGACTGCACATGACAAACATGGTGGTGGCAGCATCATGCTCTGGGGCTGCTTCTCTTCAGCAGGGATGGGGAATCTGGTTAGAGTTGATGGGAAGATGGATGGAGCCAAATACAGAGCAATATTGGAGGAAAACCTGTTGAAATCTGTACAACACTTGAGACTGGAGCGGAGACTCACCTTCCAACAGGACAACCACCCAAAACATAAAGCCAAAGCTACAATGGAATGGCATAAAGTGAAATGTATTCATGTGTTGGAATGGCCCAGTCAAAGTCCAGACCTAAATCCAATCCAGAATCTGTGAATCGAGATCTGAAAACGGCTGTTCACAAACGCTCTCCATCTAATCTGACTCTGCTTGAATTGTTTTGCAGGAAGAATGGGCAAAGATTTCAGTCTCTAGATGTGCAAAGCCGTTAGAGACAAACTTTAAAAGACTTGCAGCTGGAATTACAGCAAAAAGGGGGGTTCACACACCTAGGTGTGGGAAATTTTGTTCTCCACACATTCTCTGGTGGACCAGCAATTTGGTGGTTTAAACCCAAAATCCAACCCCATAATGCTAAGGGTCAAGCTGCAAGGCATGGGAGTCCCATTTTGAGTCTTTGGTATGACTCAACAGTGGATTTGAGCCTTCCAGTTCCAGGGCAGACACTCTACACAAGGTCACTGAGTTGGACTCTGGTTTCTGACTACACCTAGCCAAATCACACTCATTGGCTCCTTGCTACAGCTGTGCAGGACACAGACTTACTCTAGTCTAGCTGTGTGACAGGACATGTACATAAAGTCAAAATACATGCAGTATTGGGTCAACATAACTTGCAATGACTTTCACTGTGTACTAGACAAGTTGTTCCAGATGAACCTCAGAAACTCCTGAAGGAGCACATATTGAACTCATTGATACCTCACAGGGGATTTCTCTACAGCAAGAAAAAGAGGCCTTGAAGCTGTGTTGACCTAAGAGAACCTGAGGCTATTATTCCAGACAACTATCATCATCTCACACGGAGGAACTTCATGATGAACTCAGCGGAGCTTCACTGTTTTCTCCACTGGATCACATATCATCAGCTGCCATTACATACAGACAGCTGTGACCTCTGTGCCTTTATCACAACAAGAGGGACTCTTTGTGTTCCTACCTCTACCTTTCAAAAAGATAATGGAAACTATACTTAAGGAGCTGCCTGACATTCATAATATCTTTATAACGTTGAGGATAAGCGATGCTACAGTTTCCATGTAGATTTTAAAGACCACATGTCAAAAGCTCACATGGACTGACAGCAAATATTTTTCTACTTTTATCTTCTAAGCTTCACAAACGAGACATTAATCTTTATCTTGAAAAGGTGTTAAAGATATCAGCAAATCGGAAAGCTCTAAAGGATCATAAAATATTCAGTAGTGAGGATAACTTTTTTTTTTTTCCACAGATCTAGAGATAAGCAGCGTTTGTTGTGGAACAGGAAGCTTTCCTCCGGGATAAGTCACATGTGAAAATTTCAATAGAAAGAATGACAAAAACTTTCCTGCAAGTTAATGGCCAACCTGCTGAAGGTCATAAAATCAATCAGGAAACAGACAGTTTGTAAACTTGCTTTTTATTTAAAACCTATAGAGTTCAGATGACAAACATACCAGAATTGTTTTAAATGAATTAAAAAAAAAAGTAATGTCTAAGCTTTTGTTTTTAACCTTTTAGAGTCAAATGACCAGACCATGACTGCGGCTATGTCCAATTCCCTCACAAGTCCCTAAACCCTAAAAGATTATAGAGTATGGGACAATCTAGCACACTGGATTTTAACACAATACAGACACATGCTCACAACTTTTTTTTAAATGAAAAATATGTTGTCCCCTGTTGGTGGAAGTAAAAATCTAAAAGACAAACATTTTACGAAGACTGTTTACAGACCCACTGTGTTCTGATGATGAAAACTTAGATGATTTAAAAATAAATAAATGTAGCTTTTTCTTTTCAATTGACAAATCATTCTAATGCAATGTGTTGTGGTCTTTATTTGCCAATCTAGTGAGCATCACTGCACACTGAATTTGCAGAAACCTTTGAGAAATTTCTAGGGCACTGGATGTCAGAATTGTAGATTGGACAATGAAAAAAATGGCTAAAGCCCTATATGGTACACTAAGTAATGGGTTGCCAGGCAACCCATTACTAGAGTTTTTTCATTGTCAGTCTCCATAGATGACAAAAACAAATGTATTTTGAGAAGGAAAAAGACAAAAAGTACCTGATTATAATTATTACAAAGATTCTTGGAGAAGAATTTCTGCTAATGTTAACTAAAATGGTAAATGGCGTGTACTTTTTTAGCGCTTCACTACTTTCTTAGAATGCTCAAAGCGCTTTATTGGCACAGTCCCATTTACTCATGCACACACTGATGACGGCTCCACTGCCAAACACTGGCGCCAACCTATAATCAACAGGAGCAATGTGGGGATTCAGTGCCTTGCCCAATTACACTTAGACACATTGGCGTCTGCTGTACCTGTGGTCTTCCCATCAGAGGTCAACTGCTTCACCTCTGCCCCACGGCTGCCCTTCTACATAAAAGTAGAGTTCCCAACTGTTTAATAATGAAACGCATAAAAAACTGCAAACTTTCAACTGTTACATGTAAACGTTATAATTTCTCATAAACAAGCGATGCCACAACTTTTGTGTTACATTTTGTCTCACCTGAGACACCTTCAGTAAATAATGATTCTAGCTGCCATCATTCCACGGACTTTTCAAGCTTTTTACAACAGAACTGATTTGAGAGCAAAGCAAGCAACCTGCGTCCAGAACAGTGTTTAGATAGTGTGTATAACTTTTTCAAAACTGTCAATACTTTACAAAAAATGTTTTTGTAAAATTTCTGAACAAAATACTATTATAAACAAAATGTATGGCTACCTAAAAGCATACATGTGATGAATACAGTTGTTAAAGTACATTTTCATAAAAAAAAAAAAAAAAACAGAAAAATGTATTTTTACAATTTTTAATATTTGAAAAAAACCTAATCTAGATTTTAATGACCTGTATCAATATTGTCATTTGTCTTTGTTTTAAAAATATTTAGCACCTTGTTCAAAATCCTAATCTAGTTGTAATTGTTTTATGCGTCTTCATATCTGCTGTTATTACAATCAAATCCTCGATTTAGCACATTCATTTTTTTTCTTTTTTTACAATACATTTGAAAATCTGTTAATCTGACAGTTGTTCAAAATATGACAGAATATCTAAAAAACAATGAATATAAATGCCAACAACCAAAGATGAAAAGGAAATAAATGTGTGTTTATTCGGGGCACGTCACTGTGGCATGAGATCAAACTGACAGTGTTTGTTTGACAGATGTCATAAAGCTTGATGGTTCCTCCACGTGAAGGCTGAAACTGTGTGACTATAAAGTTAGTCTGCAGGTTGATCTTGAAGAAAGTGTTTTGACAGCCATGGATGGTCAACCTGGGTGAGTGCTTTGTAGTGTTGCAATGTTTTGAGGTGCATTTATTTTTCATTTCCATGCATTTCGTATTTTGTGCTGCAGTTAATTTGCTCCAGTGGAGCTCAACTTACTTCCAGGAAATGTTAGAATTTAATGAACAGCACGTCTGTCTGGTCTTTACAGTTGCTTTCAGTATGAATGTTTCTCATTTGCATACTCATCTTGTATGTTTGGAAGTTCAACTAATTTAAGGATAAGGTTTGATCATGGATGATCTGAGAAGAAATGATTATGTGTATGAAATTACAGATGGATTTTACGTAAATATGATTATAATAAAGATTTTTTTTTTTTGTGATTGACTTTTTCTAACCAGATAAGTGCAACATGGAGTTAATATGTCCTCTATTGGCTAATTGTTTTTTTCCTTCACTCATTTTAAATTTGCTTGTATATTTAGTCATTACGTTTGTTTTAATTATATAAAAATGTAAAATGTCTAATAATGCCAGTGTAAAATAAAGTTGAAGGAAGAAGTAATAACAGATCTGTTGCCTGCATACTTTAAGTTATTAGAAATTTTTGACCATTTAGCAAATTAACATAATTCCAAAGAAGACCGAATCAGAGCAAAGCTGCTTTTCTCTTGGTCAGAATCAGTTTGTGTATTGTACATTCATTACGTAAGTACTACTGTAAAGGGTTGCATTTCAGGGCAACATGTTATTTCTGAGTTTCAGAGTAAACAATTGAAGAGTTATGGTAATTCTAGAACATTAACACTGGAGCTACAGCTCTGGTGTTGGAAGGGTTTAAAGACACACCCGATGAAAATTGGGGTTTTGGTGTTAACATGTTTTTGTGACATTTTTTGGATGATGAACATATGTTGACAAAAATGTGTATAACTGCATTTCTGAGTATTATTATTTTTTTTGTAATTGTTTAATTAATCAGGAGCAGACGAAAAAAATGCCATTAGAAAAAGAGCTTATTTGTGACGTTGAATTTTATTGGCGGGCCACAAGCTCCCTGCTCCGAGCTCTCAGCAACAAGGAGGCAAACTACCACCACTCTGTGGAAACTTCTGGATGTCCTAGAAAACAACAACAAAATGAAAAGTTGCCTTGTGTTTTTTTCATTTCAGATTCATCCCAATGATTTGGACTGTTCTTTTGTTCATTGGGCTCCTCATGGGCGCTCTTTCATCCCCAACGCTATCCCCGACCCCATCTTCCACTGAGAAAAAACCCTGCCGGATCTACAACAATGGCTGCTCTGCAGACTGTCGAGGAAAACAATTTTACAGAGTGCCGCATATACATCTTCCCCCCACTCTTCAAGATATAGATCTCTCCTACAATGAAATTATTGCCGTCTACACCTCTGATTTCCAGCATCTCCCACAGCTTCACACCCTTAAGCTACAGTTCAACAACATTTCGCACATTGACAATGATGCCTTTCAAAACAACACATTACTGGAGTATCTTGACATTTTTAATAACTCACTACTGGAAATTCCCACTGCAGCTTTAGAGCCTCTCCTCAATTTAAAAAAGCTTTCTATGTCCAACAATTTATATAAACATGCCACTTTGGCCGACAGCTTCTCCAAGTTTGTTAAACTGCAGAGTCTGTCTATGGGCGGTCCTTTAGTCATGGGTCTAAAAAAAAAGGATTTTTTTCCACTCAAGAGTATCAAGTTACAAATGTTTGCCATTAAGTGCTCCTCCAACCTGAGCTATTATGAGCCTGAAAGTTTAAAAGTCGTACAAACAACGATAATGGGGTTTGATATGGCAGTTGATCAGTTGCCAAGTGCTCTCCATAACATGCTACACGACCTAGCCAACAAGTCATTCCAAGTCATTCAGTTTCGCAACCTTTTTGAATTTACATACTACTTGGAAAAGGATGACATTTTTCAAGGTTTGAGAAATGTTAAATCCCAGCAGCTCATTTTTCACAGAGGCAAATTCAATGAGAACCTCCTGAGGATGGCTTTGATGAACTTACAAGCGACCCCTATCAAGCAACTGAGACTTCAGTACATCGACTTCGCCCGTTCACCGACATTTGTTGACAGTGGGGTGGGTTCCAGCATCACAAACGTGGAACTTGACAATTTGGATCTTTGGTAAGTATTTTGGAGACTTCTGAAATAAGTGTTGATAACTTTAAACATAAGAATCAACAGTCTTGGGACTTTAGTTGCAATGAATGTGACTTGAAACATGTGAAACACTTCACAAGAAAAAGGAAACTCAGATCTATTTGAGCATTGTTGGTCAAAGTTCAGCACAATGTGGCTGTTTCCACATTCAGGTAAAAGTGGAAGTCTTTGTCTGACTTTTTGCAACACTTTCACAGTGTAGTATGCTTAAAATTAAAATTATTTAGGAGCTATGTCAATTTGCCAAGTAACATTTGGGAAGTCTGAATTCTCCCAGGGTTCAATTTAGCCCTTTAACACTGCAGATGTCACCAGCGACACCTAACTAACACATGCTCTTGGACATACTGTGACTCTTTGACCATTCACACAATCAATGTGAATCAGACGATTATGATGCAGAGATAAGAGGCTTTGCAATCGACTTGCACCGAAATGCAAAATTTTATTGATGTAAAGTGTTGCGTTACGGCGCAAAGCCGTTTATATCTGTGACAGAATTCGCTGATTTATGTTGATTGCATTAGAACTTCACTACTGTAAAATGTTGCCTATGAGTGTAATGCTGCTTTTCTCCGCTTCAGAATCTGCTGGAATTACATTATTGTGTAAACAGTTGAAGACTTACAGAAATCTGAAGAATATAAACCAAAGTGCTTGTGTTTAAGGGTCAAAAACAGAAAAAAAATCGTTAGAATCTTAACAAATCTTGTTTCAGGTTGGTAACATTTTTATTGTAAAGGGGGTGTGGTTAATTAATTGACAGGTGTATCACGGGGTACAACAGATAGATTTACTGTACTGTCAGGCAGCCACATTTTTGACCATTTGCATTTTATGCTTATAACAAATATCACTTTTTAATTAAAACTGGAAGAGCATAAAATAATTAAATGTCAATCTAAAAGGTGCCAGATCCTAATGTGCCAAAGCCAAAATATGCACGGTTGCTTTCTTTAGAAATGTCTTCCAAAAGAGATGCCAAGTTCTAAACATTAAACTCTCTTGTAGGTATATCAGCAATCCAGACATCCTGCGATTTGACTGGCGCTTCACCTGGTTCAAAAAGATCAAGCACCTGTCCATCCAACATGTGTATTTCAATTCAGTGCCTTGTGACTCCTGGGCAGAGATGGAGGAAGTTGAGATCCTGGATGTGACCAACAATCGACTGCAGAATGACTATGTCTTTAACCAACGCTGTGATTACAGCGGCACGATGCCTAATCTACACACTTTTAACATGAGCACCAATGACTTGACAAGCTTGAAAGACTTGTCATTTCTAACAAGAGAGTTCAAGCGGATGCAGGTGTTTGATCTCAGCAACAACAAACTGGGGACTATGCAAGAGAGTGAAGGCTGCATCTGGAAACAGAACATCACTCATTTTATCGCTCACAACAATCCGTTGGGAAGCAATGCTTTCAACTGTCTGCCAACCACCGTGCACTACTTGGATCTCTCCTACTGCAACCTGGACCAGTTGGAAATGACATACTTTAGAAAAGCTACCAACCTGAAACACCTCCTGCTGAGTGGAAATAAAATTAAGTTTATTCCATCTAAGTGGGAGAGCTTCTCCCTGCAGTTTCTGGCTCTGGATGGGAATTCCTTTGGCCTGATTAGCAAGGAATCCTTCCGGCACATGCCCCAACTGTCAGAGCTGAGAGCAGGAAACAACCCTTACCATTGCACTTGTGAGCTCCACGCTTTTGTGGAGGACACATTATCAGAGGCAAAGATTAACCTCACAGACTGGCCTTCAAATTACAGATGTTACCATCCAGAGGCTTTTCTCAACACTTTCATATTCAAATACTTTCCTGGTAAAGTTGCCTGCGACATTCGATTAGTTATCATCATCAGTGTTGTTGTTACAACAGCAGTGATCTTGATACTTGTGCTGATTTGCTACATTTCTGACCTCCCATGGTATACCAAAGCCACATATCAGATCATCAGAGCTAAATACAGGGCTCACAAAGAAAAAGCAGCAGGAGAACTGGAGACTTTCACCTACCATGCCTTCATATCGTACAGCCACTCTGATGCTGATTGGGTCAGGGACCAGCTCCTACCATGCTTGGAGAACAACAGAAACCCCTATCATCTGTGCATTCATGAGAGGGACTTCATGCCAGGAAAGTGGATTATTGACAACATCATTGAGAACATCGAAAGCAGTCGCAAGGTACGAAAACTTACAGTATCTCTAAACAGTGTTACTATTAAAAGAGGTACGAATTTTTTTGGAGGAGGAACTTGGCAAATGTGTAATTTCCAGCAAAACTGACTCATCTGCTCCGGATAAAGGATATTTTGGATTAATCAAGTAAAACATGCAACTATTTGCTTTATGTGAATCATTATCACAAAATAATCAATATTCTCTTAACTATTTCTGGGATCAAGGAGTTGTCTGGGTGTGATTTGCTATTTATGTTTCGTGAATTCTTGTAACATATTTTGCAATTCCAACTGAATTTTAAACTTAATGTAAACTATGAGCCCATAACATATTGACAAATGTGAGTAGCACTCCTCCTATTCAAACTGCACCCTGTTTTCAACCATTTTTTAGGAAAGCAGGAAAACCATTGAATGCACAGTCTGATCAGGACAAAAAAATGCATTCCAAAATCACATAAATTAAAAAATTCTTGTCAAGTAAAATTTACATTTTAGTGAGTCTACATTTACTGCTTTTCCAAACGTAATTATATACTTCTGAACCTTTAAAGACGGCCTTCTTTTCCAAGTTATCATCATCAGTGTTGTTGTTACAACAGCAGTGGTACTTGTACTGATTTGCCACATTTTTTACCTCCCATGGTACACCAAAGCCACATATCAGATCATCAGGACGAAATAGAGAGCTCACAAGGAAAAAGTTGCAGATATAAACTCCATAATTAATGGTGCTAATAGTTCTGCTTTAATTTGCATGTTTCTAATTGTATAGCTGGAAGCTCTACATTATAGATTAATGTGTAACCCTTCTCTAAATTGATAAGATAAGATGCAACACCTCAGACTGGTTAAAATTAAAGGAACTGAGTGTATAACAGTCATTACAGAGTAGAAAAAAAACAATAGAAGAAAAGTTTAAATGCACACAGTTGAGGGGCTCTATTAGCAGCTTGGGGTAGAATTATAATCCAGGCTATTTAGGCAAAAAGTGATCCAGTTTTTTTATTTTTTGATCAGATTCTGATCTGCTGTTAAGTAGAAAAAGTAATCGTGTTTTTTTTTAAGACAAAAGATTGAAAAGTGATATATTGGCAATTTGCTCGTCACACTCTATAGATGTTGATTGCAGAGTTATTTTTTGGGAGTTTGCAAAACACTACTTTGTCAGTCATTAAAGCTAAGTTGAAGGTATGTTCACAACACCACTTCAAGCTGCCACTTCTGATGAAAAGTCTATTTAAACTAGCCCTTCAAAAACTCCTGTGTTCACACGCAGCTGTGCAAGTTTCTACAACCGTTTTTCGGCTTTGCAATCGAAATGCAGTACCATTGAACGCATGTTGAAAGTTAAACCAGGTCGAACTTTGACCAATCAGGGACTTGGATTGAACTTAGCCTTGTCATAAGCTTCATAAATTGTTGGAATCTATTTTTTTTTTTCAAAAGCAACACAAACTACAAATCAGAAGAAAAAAAGTAGACAAAGCTGTCTTTTTGCATATTTGTGAAAATATTTCATTTTTCTTTCTGTTGAATTGTTTCTCCTCAGGTCATTTTCGTCCTCTCTCATCACTTTGTCAACAGCGAGTGGTGCAACTACGAGCTCTACTTTGCTCAGCAAAGAGCGATGGGAAAGACTTTCAGTGACGTCATTCTTGTGGTAAAGGAGCCCATTGATCCAAGCTCTTTGCCCAGCAAGTACTGCAAACTCAAAAAGATGCTGAGCACCAAGACGTACCTGGAGTGGCCCCAACAGCCAAACCAGCAGCACTTTTTCTGGGCACAGCTAAGGAGTGTTTTGGGCAAACCCACTGAGAGCCATGACAGGCCGCACAGCATTAGGAGAAGGAACTCAGAGGGAAGGATTTCTGTAATTGGGACTCCAGCTGAGACAAATATGCCAAAACAGGACACGACTGATGCAAACAGTAAAGATCTTTAGTTTGTTGAGAGGAATGGTATTGAGCTGTCAAACCAGAGACAAATACCAATCATGGCATTTTAAACTGACTCCATTCCTTCATATTTGTTTTCTAAAGTGCATTTATGATGAAGGTTATACTGGGAACATGGGAAGCAAAGCAAGCACTGCAATGCCAGACAAAACACAATCCCTTTACACTGTGCCTTCTTGTAATCTAATCTGTGAGAGCGAGTGGATGCTCGACTCTGCATTTCCTCTAATCTTTGCAGGCCAAGAGTCCAATGTCTGTAATTCAAAAGCTGGCTCAGACAAGATCTTTTGGTGGAATTAAAAAGCACCATGTAAAGAAGCTTTAGTGGCAGGCTCCTATAGGAAGATGGTCTGTTGCATTCTTGTTCTTTGTAGATAAGATTGTGAAGGCTTTACAATGATAAGTCTGAGTTAAAGCTAAACAAAATCGAGGGGTACACAAACAATCCTTATAACTGTTTCAACTCTTTTAGCTGCATCAGTTCCTACACTGAATATCTATCTGATCATGAGAAAAATATTACCACTAAAACCAATGTCCTACAAATCAAAAACTGACCAAATAACTGGTGCGTTACAGAAGAGTTTTCACATGCCAATCATTTTAAATCTGATTTAGGGAATTATGGTAAAAAGTATAGGAAATACATCTGCAGAGATCCTAGTCATGTATTTGTTCCTAGTCATCTTTTTGTATGCAAACAATATTTCAACAACAACCAGACAGCCATGTTAGCATTTGCATAACTGTTGTAGAAACCCAATTTGTTCTTTCAAGTTGAAACCTTCATTTACAAAGGTATTTTTTAAGTCTATTATGTTTCATATCTGAAGCTTTGAAAAAACATCAGACAGACCAAATAAAACCTCATCACTTACTGGTTAGACAAATACACAATCTGAAGAATGTAAAAAGATCCTTGTTTCAAGAAAAATTCTCTTTTTTTTTGTCTTCCAATTACAGAGCCCCTAAAATATTCTTATGGCTTAAGAAAACTTGCCCTATGCTGCATTCACACCGAACGTGATTCACACAGCTGTGGCGTTGGGTTTGAATGTTAAGTCAATGCACAAACACGGCCTGAGGTCCAGTGGCACAATTTGAGCATTGGGTGTGGCGCATCAGTCCAGCAGCCGGTCGTTTTTAGCGTCGCGGCGCAATTCGGGTGTCAGATGCTATGCATCAGGGGTTCAAGAATCTGAACTTTGGCAAAGTTGTTGCATCAGCCAATCAGGGACTCAGACTTGGGCGCATGACATTTTCAGTGACTCGATCAGCAGGTAGAGTACAAATCCAATATGGGTAATGGATGTGAGCATTCTCGCCCTGAACTTCCATCCATTTTCTCAACTCGCTGGGGCCGTGGAGTTGCCGGAGTCTGTCCTGGCTACTGGTGGGCGAAGTGCAATAAACCTGGGACAGGCCACCAGCCTGTCGCAAGGACCATGGGACTGGGCTACACCACTCCCTGTGGCGGCTCCCTGTCCACTGGCCAGCCAGCCACCTATGTGGCAGAGCTCACTTGCCACACCGGCCCTGGGTGGCTAGCTGGCCAATAGAGAGCCGCTGTGAGATGGCGAGGCAGCCTACTCGACCCTCTTGAACCTTATGACAATTTTCTTATTTTTATTGAGATAATAATTAAAAGATCCTCTAGACTGGTTCTCATTTGTATTTTTCCCCTCTGTGACCAATGAGTGTGACCAATCAGGGACTTGGATTTGGTAGTGACGTTTGGTTTTTTTTTTTCTTTTTTTGCTTGTATAAGAAGAATTTGTTGAGCTTCAAGAATGTTTTACTTATTTCCAAGGGGCTTGCTTTTTCATTGTAATATATGACAAAATGTACAAAACACAAAGTGAGGCTGTTTTTGTATTACTTAATTTAATTTCATTTTATTTGATTGGCTCTCACTCCAACCATTCTGTAGGGAAATTATCATCAAATAATATTGTTTAAGACAGACAGATGATGTAAATACAACACAAACCAAGTCAACAAAAAGTTATTTTTTCATTCAAGTGTCAGTTTTAGTGTTGACCACCAGGGGGTAGTGATGTACTGACAGATTTCCAAAGATAACTGCTGCAATAGTGCTGGTGTTTTCCCAGCACTCACAAAGAAAAGCACATTATGTGCAGAAAATAAAAAAATAAAAAAGTAATAATGTTTTATACTGTGATAAATGTGTCTGATAAAAGTCTATCGGAAAATATTTTTATTACACCTTTTTTCATGTTTTGCAATGTGTACTGAGCTGTATGAATTGTGTGTTCATGAAGTTATTTTTTGAATGTGATTCCTTGGTTTACATGGATGTCTGTAAACCAAGTCTGCTCTCATTGTGTAAAGTGAGAGGAAAAGAAAGGCGATTAATGTAGTGTCTGAAGCTCTGTGGACATGCAATGAACACAGACCCATGCAAATCTGAACTGTTCCAGGTAAAACAGAACTTCTTTTTTTTTCTTAAAAGGTTTTGAATGGAAAAGCTAATCAACTTAAATGGGTCATATATCAGCTTTAAGTAGAATGCCTGTATATGACAGCTCCCCTTAAAATGCTGACCATAAATACTTGTAATGTAAAGTTTTATCAAATGTTGACTTTCAATAAAAACGATTTTAAAAAATTTGAAAGAAGTGGAACTTTATGCTTTTACAATTACTCTGCTGTACTGATACTGAAAGTGTGTATGACCCTAAAGTGTTTTTTAACCAGCCCTAACAAAAATGATAACAATTATAACAAAATGCATAGTAAAATATATAAGATACATATTGTACAAATAATAATAAAAGTGTTAAAGTACATTTCTGAGCTTATATTAGTCCTACAGAGCAAATGTGATAATACATAATAGCAGGTGTTATTGCATTTTTTGCATGTTTGAAGCTTGACTAACTGCTTTCATCGCCTGTGATGTTATGCAATAACATTTCTGGATATCAGATGAATGTTGAAGCTCCTGCAACAGTTTAATCAAAGAAGATGCAAATGTTTAAAAAAAACCTTGGAAGAGTTTGTGTCATGCTTAGATAATGATACAAAGCAGCTCCAATAACCAGCAAACCGTGCCCAAGTGATAGTCACTCAAAATTGAGTTTTAATTAGGTTACAAATCTGTTTTTTTATTTATTAATGATTCTGCTAAGCCCTTCACATTCAAAACATGATGAAATAGGATTAAAAATTCCTTAAGATGTGTCTGATTGTTTTTTAAATAATTACTTGTTAAGAAATGCAAGACTCTACAGCTATATTTAAAAGCAAATGTTTAGCTTTAATTTTACATTAAAAAATGTTTTATGACACGAGATTTTCCTCATTCAAAGTGATGGCTGTGCACCTTTATAAAGTGCTGGATGCAAACGTGCATTTTTGCAGGCGCACAGGTGACCTCCTTACATGGCCGTGCAGCTCGCCTGCTTTGTTTGAGGGAGGTGCTATCTGATCTAGGTTTGGGTCCGCAGCAGCGCTTATAACTGATGCGGTGAGAGCCGAGCTGCAGCCACTTTGACCAGCACCTGTTAGTGACACAAACCAGGTGAGTTCCCACTCTCTCCATCTCATTTTCTTTTTAACTCATCCCATTGTTTTATACACAGCAGGACGTTTCATGCTGACTGATGGGAGGTTTTTATTGTTTTGACATGAACTCATTTAATTGTGTTTTTTACCACAACAGGTGGTAAATAATGATAGTGATGAATAGCGATAAAATCAGTTGGGGATGTAGTATAATTCTGAAAAAAATTTGCTGATTTTACATTTATTGCATCAAATGCTTTACTCGTGTGGGCATGCCTCTAAAGGCTAAAAAGAAGCAGTTTATTAATCCATTTAAACGCGATGGGTCAGCAGTTGAAAAGAAATCAACCCTTGGGTTTAAAGTGTTTTTGTGTCTCCCAGTGGTGTGTGTGTGTTGTATGTAGGGGGTCAGGTCTTTGTCCTCATGCTTTAATGCAAGTGAGAGGTGAAATTGCTCTCCCGCATTCGCTTCTCAGGTATCAGAGTGAGGGGAGGTGGAAGCTTAGACTTTTAAGCTTTTTTTTCTCTGAAACATTTCTCACCCATGAATGCACTATCTGTAACTTTTCCTAAATTATCCAAGCTTTTTATCCATTTGTATTTTTTATAAGTGCAAATAAAATAGCCGCTTCTGATTCCAGAAGATTCCCAAACATTTGTTGAAACTTATCAACTGTTTCCTTCTTTATTCACAATAAATACAGCAAAGAAGTGCACAGGCACTGCACAAGACAGAAATTTATTATTTACAAGCAGACATGTGCTGGAGCTAAAAACTTGGAGCAAGGAATAATTTACTGTATCTGAATTTGTCTTGCAGGTGCAAAGCTCATTGGTTCTCATTTCTTGTATAACGAAGAGTTTTCATTTCTTTCCTTTCTTTAAATGTTCTTCTCTTTAATTGCAGGGTTGCAAAATGAGTGCCAACCTGCAAGGAGCTATGGAGGACCTCATCACAGTGTTCTACAAATACTCTGGAAAAGAGGGGGACAAGTACAAGCTCAACAAAAAAGAGCTGAAGAACATGTTACAGGAAGAACTCTCAGAATTCCTGGCTGTGAGTTTCCAACTTACAACAAAACTCACTTTTATTAAGTGGTCAGACATGATAATGTAAATCAATCAGATTAGGAGAAATAAAATCCAAAAATCTATCATTTTTAGGGTCCAAATGAGGCGAGTGTTGTGGAGAAGATCATGACCGACCTGGATGAAAACAAGGATGGGGAAGTTGACTTTCAGGAGTTTGTGGTTCTGGTCGCTGCGCTGACTGTCGCCTGCAATGAATTCTTTGTGGACAGTATGAAGAATGCCAATCGGTAAAGGAAAACTAACAGTCTCTGTAAAACGTCAAACAATTCTACTTTTGAACATGTTTTCCTGTAATTATTTAAATTGGAATGTTACAGGCTCATGTGTCTCTAAAATCAGCAATCCTAATAAAGCATTATGACTACCTGGATTCATTTATGAGGAAGAGTTGATCCTTTTTATAACAGTTGAAATGAGTGAAGCTGATCTGGCTGAAAGGTGCCAAGAAATCATGACTGCCATCTAGTGTTTGATGGTGGAAAAACTGAATATTCTGATTTAATTTTTACTCCTTTTCCCACAATGAGTTTTTTTCAGTGCTGGCTCAGATGCAGCTTTTAAGAGGGGAAAACATGCAGTTTTATTTTAAACTTGATGGTAAAATGTCAAGGCTGCATAACATAAACAATAAAGATCAGAACCGGGACACTTGAGACACAGAGCAAGAAGTAAGCTTTGCTGCAAATCCAAATCGTTTTATTTTGAAATTAGAACTAATGGAAGCTGTACCTATAATAAATACAAAATGTCTTCAAATGTATTAAAGTCCCACTCCGATCCTTTTTTTTTGGTCTATTATAACAGCATTTCTAGAGGTCTTATAATCATGATTATGTCATTTTTAGGAAAAATCAATTGTTTTCTGAGACATGGTGTCTGCAAAGCAGTAGTTCATCAAAATACATCTCTGAGTTGTGGGTGGGGCTGTTTGCGGGAAGTAAGCCTGTGCTCATTTCCCATCATCCCTTTGTTTACACTCTCTCCCGCTAGCTTACAGCCCCTCACAACCCCAACCTAACATTGCTGATGCAACAAAAATGTCAAGCAATATCGGAGCTATCCAGCTGTACAGTTTGGAGCCAGATGGCTCCTCAGACGAGGAAATCAAGACATTTATGGCTCTATTTGCCTGTAAGACAATGCAGAAGACTATAGCAGAGCAGCGCTGTGACCTGCCCAGCGTATTTTCTATGTAACAAACATATTTATTCAACAGCATTTTTTCATCTGTTACTGATCCACAATGATTTGAATAAAGACAGTTCCAGAACGCAACTTCAATCTTAATTTTCATAACATATGTCCTCCATTATCAGACAAAATGCTACAAGAACATGTTAAAACAAAATTTTAATTGGAGTGAGTTATCAATACAAGACATGCCACTCTTATGTCCAGCTCAGAGTGGCGTTCATCTTTCCTAGAAAAGTTTTCCTCTAACTTTGATCAGACAAGAGAAATTTTCCCTCAAATGCTGAATGTTTTTATTGGTGAGAGAGATGGGATGAAGAGTAAAGAGGAAGCTGCTCACATCACAGCAGGACAATAAACTTTGTCATCAAAATTCTTATCTTCCCTAAACTTCAAAAGATAAAACCCTCTCAACAAGCACAAAAAAGTCATCATACATTCAGCCTGGAGAAAAAAAAAAGTGGATTTTTTTTTTTTAAAGTCCTGACATCTTATAAAATCATAAAATGCCTTTGAAAAGTTATCTAAAGGTGTGATCTATACTTTTTTGTGGTTTTATTGTACATCAAATGCCTGCAACATATATTTTTGGAGAGTAAACATTTTCAGCAGCTCTAAGCAACCAAAAATATGTTGATGGCTGGAGCCTTTTACCTTGACTGTGGCAGCCATGTTGACCCAAATGGTCACTCAAGGTCATTTTCAGACACTTAACTGAATCGCACACATGCAGGATTGTTGCACTCCAAAGATGGGTAGTGTGGTAATTTTCTTCTTGGACTGTTGTTGATAGAGGATAAGGCAGGGCTTCTGTGGTAGCAATCAATAAAAGGGTGACAGTGGGAGGAGTTAGAAGGGGAGTGTAAGCATTGCAGAGATCTGCTAAGGCCACTTGTTTAGTCTGGCCTGCCTATGAGCTTTATGGGGAGGGTAGAAAGAGAGGTGGGGTTACTTTGACTGATCGAATAGGGTGACAGAGAGAAAAAGGGAAAAAAAAATGCTACAAAATATTTACAAGGACTGACCAGCAGATAGAGCCAAAGATAATGAAAACCATGATGATAACAAGGCAAACTACAGGAAAAGATCATAAAAGACTCTATCAAATGTAATTAACATTCAAATACACTTTAACTACAATAATGTATTTAATTTATCTTGTAGGGACACTTATGATATTGCTTTTTGATACATGAGTATGCATAACACTCTAGCGAAAGGAAGGACCACCTATGCTGCTATACACTTTACCCTGTTTCATTTCATTGTACTTATTGCATTACAGTGTTATTTATCATCTGTTTTTTTTAATTATTATTATTGTTATTGTGTGTTTTGTTTTGTTTTTTATCAATGGTAAATTGATGTTCCCATTGTCAAATCAATTAAAGTTCTATTCTATTCTATTAAATATTAAAATGTAATGCATTTCTTCTAAAATGTAAAAGAAAAATTGAGTTTTTACCAAGGCAGGATTTGATTTTAATCGATTTATCAAAACAACACACTAAATTGAACCATCGGGTCAGATGGGTTCCCAATAAACCTCCTATTTGAACCCTGAACATGTGGATCATCAAGAATTGAATGGAGTGGTATTTTGTTTTTATTTTGAGTCTTATTATCATTATTGTTTTGAGTGGAGTTTTGTTAGACCAAGTACGATGATCAATATCTGTTAACTCAAACTAGATTAGCGGTTACAAACATGTTTATGTGAGCGTCTTCCTGTCAAACTGTAATGAGCGGTTTGACCTTCACCTCCTGTTTGCTTGGCACACTTTGTATGTGCGGGTTGGGGAGGAGGGGTCATTAAGTCCTGGTCCATCTGGATCTTTACAGTCTGTTAGCAGTCCACTCATGCATGTACAATTGAGACTGGTAGGCAATGTGCCGACTTATTGGAAGTTAGAGTCGAGACCAAGTTCAATATCCTGTTGGCATGTTTTGGAGCCCAGTTCAGGGAAAGTGTTTGAACAATCACATATGAATGTGTACTCTTTGACTTCTCAGGGCAATCAAGTCATATTTATGGAAAAGGTTAAGTTCAATCAACCATGGCACTTTGCTGATATAGTAAACATAATAGCGAGCACATGCAGAGCAGAACCATGTAAAATCCAGATTGTTTTTAAATGTTATAGCATTCACTATGATTTATGAGAAAATCAATTTTCATATTCACATCTGAAGAATCAGATGTTTGTTTCTGTCTTGCCTCTTATTCCAACAGGTCAAAGCTGATGGTTGCTCTCACTAAGTTAAGTTCTGCTTACAATCATGTTGGTACAGTTGATAATATTAGGTCAGTACTGATTAAACTTGATTTTAAAAAATAACTTAAAATGGACAAAAAAATACAGTATAAAAAGACTGACTGGGTGCATTTCTAACAGGTTTCTGTCCTTAAAAGATCATTTGGCAAAAAAAGATAACTAAACAGAGCAGAATTGAGTTCCTCACTTTTTTTACTTTATTTTACAAGGTTTTTGCTCTGTATGACATTTTTCCATTCTTTTTACAATGTTTATTTGTTTGAAAACCCTTTTTAAAAGTACTGGTGTTCACTTTCAAACATTAAAGACCTTTTAGTTTGTTCCACTTCACATAGGCCCCTAAAAATAGGTCATCAATTTGAAAAAATTGATTTAGCAAAAAAAATGTCCCCACAGTTATGGGATTTGACAAACGTGTTCACAAACTGGATAGTACTAAATATTTATTTATGATCATGAATATTTCCATGACTTGTTGTTTCAGAAATTTCAGTTTGATTTTTTGAAGTTTCCAGTTCTCAAACTGTAAAAGTACGTTTTTAAAGTGACTTCCTATGATGATATGCAATATATTGGTTATGATGACACCTGCTTGTTTGCTTACAAGTCTGCATTGAGTTTGTGTTGAGGGCAGACTGTGTACTGACCCAGTTACTCATTAAAAGACTGATCATTTTGTATCAGCTTCATTCTTTTTTGCTTAGACCATTTTTTTCAGAAATTCAGAGTTGCAGAGAATGAACATATTCACTAAAACAAATAAAAATCAAGGATTTCTGGTGCAGTCTCAGACTTTTTATAAAAGTTGGAAGTTTACATTTGCTTGGACACAAGGGGTCAGTCACTCAACAACAATTTAAAACTAGTAGGCATCAGGATGTGAGAAGAGACCAGCCTGTGCATCACTTTACTAACAAATTATTACATTTTTACTTTTATTGTGGAGGATTTTCTTCCTATGACACTAACCTTCATACAAAGAAATGTTTTGATTTATTTTTTGTATTAATTAAATCCATTATCGCCAAAAAATACCTTGGATGATATAAAAGCTAAGTTTTATTCGGTTCTTTTCGATAAAACAAAGTTGTGACTTCTCTGCTCTGACTATCAGACGATTCCTAAAGTTTACTACAAGGAGTGAAAGAGAGTTATCAGTCCATCTCTGCTGTTTGCCTAGTTTCTCCAGTGAAAGATGGACTTGGACACGCAGCGATAGGACTCAGGTCATTGTTTACCTCTCACCTTTCTTATCAAGCTGGAAGTTTGTCCTCCGCCCAGACATAAAGCCCCTCGCCTCTCCGCTCAGTGTTCCCCGTTTCCTCTTTCTGAAACTTTGAGTTGTTGAGCAACAGATCCAACAGGACAGGTCAGAACTAATAAAGTCAAAACTGCAAAAGCCTAAAACGTTGATGACATTACATTTCACTCTGCAGCAGGTGGAGCTCAGACTGCATGTCTGAGCTTTGTGCTCGCTGCCACTGACCTTTGTCAGAAAGGTCAACCTTAATCCAAAATGTAACCAAGACCGGCTATACGCTTCTTATCAATCTTTTTCTCTCCAACCGGCAACTCCTCCCTCATTTGTTTCCTTCCAAAGCAGGTGTTGCTGCCTAGTCAAGAAAATCCACATTTAAACACAGAAATCTAACCATACATTTTATGTTAGTTCAGTGCTTAAGTAGGTTTTCTGCACATACAAAAAGAATGTGAAGCAGACATACGGTATTTGTTAAGAGGCAGGGTGACCAGGTTGTCATGAAGTCATGATGTTTTGAAAGGAAACACAAAGAAAAAAAAGTTAATTTAGAGGTTTTTTTTTTATTAAATATGAATACATTTGACTTAAGTTTGCAGTCTTCAAACTAAAAGCCCCTTTTTTGACAAAGTTTAAACAGCTGAAAATGATTGCAATAAACCTGTCTATGATAATTTTGATCTCTAATGAATCAAGCATGTCTTAATGTGGACTATCAAAGTGGAGGGGTTCAATTTTAAGACAGCCTTTCACGTTTTCTTGTGTGAAACAATTCGACTGCAGAAATCTGAGAAAAAAAAAACAGTAAAATCAAAACAAAAAAGATTCTAATAAAAAGGGAAAAAAGATGCACAAAAATTTGAGATCAACATAACTTTAACGTTAAACAAACTGCCTCAAATTTACCTCCTTTTTTATAGCTTTTATTATTTGTTAAAAAAAGAAAACCAGTATCACATTTTAGAGCAAAGAGCAAATTTTGTGTTTATATTCACAAAAAAATAGGAGACAAAGTCACGACTCCAAAAGAAGTTGTGCTTTTTCACTGACAGCAAGAACATTTTTGACATTTTTAGAAAACTTTATTTAAATAAAATTAAATAATGGGGTCAGAAAATGGTCCTAAAAAGAATTACAGTTTTTAAAAAAAGATTATTGTGCTTCTGTGAAACTTTCTAAATAAGATTATCTTTCTTGCTGGACAGAAAACAAGATTTTTTTTTTTTTACATGGACGTTTTCTTTCTTAATATTCTGTTACAATTACTTCTAATTCACTTTCAGTGCAGATTTAACATAATTTGAAATTTACCACAGGGATGTTTTCTAAAGTCATGAACTTTTATTGACTGACATGTTTTCAGATTGAAGTGAAAGCCAAAAAAAAATCTTTTATCCATCAAACTCCACCCTGAAGAAATAAAAGTTAAGGTCAAGTTTAGTGTCCCTTGACATTATTGCACTTCTTTAGTCAGTAGTGCATGACTTTTACTGTATTGTGCATACCTGTAACTATAACAAACCTCAGCTTTGCCTCATGCAACAGTCAAGACAAAAGATTGCCGTTCCGCTGCAGACTGAGAGTCTGCCTGCAGAGCAAACATGCAGATAAATTGTTCTGACTAATGGCTCATCAAAGTGCCAGTCAAAGCCCAGATAACACATTCAGCTCTGTCCAACCAAAGAGTGAAGACAATAATAAAACTTGCTTTTCAAACTGTCCGGACACCACCTCTACATGCTGTTCTTACCAAGTGATTCAGATAGAAATAGTTGTGCAAAAGCGAGAGTTGTAATTTTCTTTTTCAAACATAAAGCTTAAGAATACCGATGACTTTAGAGTGATGTTTTGAACATTTACCGGAAAAGAATTTTCTGCACAAACACTCGGGTTGTAAAATGAAACAAAAAAAAAAAACCATTCTATTCCAGTGACTTTCCACTTTGACTCAAACAGGTTTGAATGTTCATACTTTCCTAATCAATGTGTTAAATCACTGTCAGGATGGTCTGCTGAAGGTCAAAGAAGAATCAGAATGAAGAAGAAAAGTCATTTAGGTGACCCTTTACATGGTGTGGTTTGTTAGAAGAACTGGTTTTGTGAATTTTAAAGCAAACACACACATTTTGTTTTTCTGTGTTAAGTGGCAAAAAAAGCTGCTTTACTTTGTAAATGAACATTATGTTTCTATTGACCTTGCAAAGACCCACAGAAGACCAATAGTGAGCCTGTTTCCAGCAGCAACACCCTGATCCACACATTTCAATGCCTTCATACCAGCCTGATGTTGTCAGCCTTCAAGCTCCAGCTCTACTGAGGGTGACTGAGAGTTCAGTTCAAGCTTTTTACTATCATCTGCATGCACAGGATGTGAATTTGAAACTCTAAACACAGAAGCTGAGGTGGTTTTTCATTTAAAGCAGCTGAAAAGTGTGAGGTTTGTTAGTCAGAGATGAGTCGCTGGAGCATCCTACTTTCTGTCATCATGGTGACCGGTCACCACTGCTCTCATGCGGGGCAGGATAAGGACACCAATACCCCTGAGGGAGAGGTTTGTGTGTGTTTGTGTTCAAGCAGAGATGATTTTCGGGGGGGATTCCTTTAAGACTGATGGTGGCTGTCAACCCTCTCCGGCCCCTGCAACCTCTGTTCGAGCCCCGCGCTGGCTCTGAGCTGCACACACGCTCCACGCTACTGTGTATTATCAGAAATTGAGGCCATCCTAATGATGAACTTTGACCCCTAGAAAGGGGATCCGGGCAAAGGAAGTTGAGAGGAGAGGTGAAAAGGGGAAATGGAGGGTAAGTGGACGCCAGGCGCCACATTATGCTTCATGTCAATCAAACGGACACCCGAAGATAGGACAGCAACATGGGATTATCCATTGAAAGTCACTGAGCACAAACTGGTGCTTGTAGAAGAAGCCCAGGGGTCAAAGGTCATGGTCCCTTACTAGCCTCAGCTCAAAAACTCAGTTAAGCATGAAATTATTAAGTTAATTTCTTTCAGTCAGGTTGGCCTGGAAGAGGGACATTAACTGAAACAAGATCAAACTTCAAAGTTTATGGTGACTTAAAAGAACAAAATACATTTGAAATGAAGCTGAAGAACTGCCAATATCTGAATATGTTTTAATAGCAGGAAGAAACTCATACTGATGCTGAAATTGATGTTTTTGCTGTGGAACTTGGAGTTGTGAAAGAAAATGATGGTCCTGCTCAATCTGAATCACAATTACACTGTAAATTCAAGAAAACAGCAGGGAGAGAAAGAATATAAAAGTATTATGTAGTGCTGAAAAGTCTAATAGGGGAGCTGCTGTGGAGCCTCTCTCACCTGCAATTGGCTGCCACCCCCGCCCCACTTACCCTGACCACTTGGTGTGGGGTTTTATTGCAGCTCCAGCTGGGTCAAGGCTGGGTCGCCACTGAAGCCCTAATGACTTCCTCCTAATAAAGATGTGATTTATGAATTCAGCGCTTGCCCCCTGACCAGCAGGTAACCCCGACACCCGGGCGGAAAGAAGAAAGACGCCATTCCTAAAATGATGAGCAATCAATTCAAAAAATTGCTGCAAAATCTTTATTGATCAGACAACCAAACTGAGGTGCAACACTGTGCAACATAATAAAATGAAGCAGAAGATCAGTTTTTTTAAGACCCACTCCAATGATGGAGGACATATATGAAGAAAATTAAGCTTAAAATAGCATTTATGGGTATTTCTGTATTTATTCTAATGAATTACTGCTGCTCTGCAGAAACAATGTCCTAGAACAGGGATAGGCAACTCCAGGCCTCGAGGGCCACAGTGTCTGCATGATTTCCAGATATCCAAGCCCTACTCATGACTGATTACCTGCTTCAGGTGTGCCCAGCCAATTTGAACATATGTTAGAAAACATGTAGGAATGCGGCCCTCAAGGCCTGGAGTCTCTTATCCCTGCCCCAGAAAATGACACAGGTTTTTCAATTTAGTATAAACACAGCAACTGTTTTGGTACTTAAAACACCACTGGGAACACTGACATCTTCCTGCATTGATGGCTTATGAATTTGAACTTCATCATAGTTCCCTAACCTAACTAATGTCCTCTGCTGCTTTGTAAACAGTTAGCTCTTCAGGATCGTATACAGTACACACAGTATACTAACTTATGCAATGTTTTCATTAAAACCTTTTGTTCGCAGCAGATTCACCTACATTAGAAAAGAAAGCACATCAGAATGCTCTTTAAAACAAGAAGAAATGCAGCACCAGAGAGTATGACTTGTAATCCAGAGGAGCATCATCCTAAAAAGCAGCATTCAGCATGTCACCTCCACTGGCTGATAATTCATCTCAGCCAGAAGCTGCAGTCAGCCTCACCTGACAGCTGCTGTGTCTTCAGATGTGCTTCAGTATACCTGGAAGCTGTGATTCACTGAAATCAGGTGAAGCACTTTCAGTGAAATGGTTTTACCGGAAGGATTATGTGACATCACAATGCCAAAAAGCCCTCCTCTATTAGCACGTCCCACACATGCATGTCACAGCACTGGGCAGAAGTTCCTACCCTTAACATACACATATGTGAATACCTGCAGGACCACGAGCTTTGTACAACAGAATACACACTTCCATCTGAATGTTGAAAGTTAGGCCAAAGGGCAGGAGGTGCCACACCTTAATTAGTTCACTGCATGAACTACATTTATCAGAGATTTTAATTTAAATTGTTGATAAAGTTTAATCATCAGAAAAAAATATACTTTATTTAAATGTGCAGCTGTCTGTATACACCAGGATGATCACAAACACACCAGAAAAGGATCAACAGACTCAGTAAATCGGGTCATTAACAGTCAAAAATGCTTCAAAGGAGTTAAAATAACCGTAAATGATTACTGTTGAAAAAGGAGCAACCAAATGTGAAGTAATTCTTCACAGGAAATGTACACTTCAGCTTCTACAGCAAGGGTCTCAGACTCCAGTCGCTGAGGGCCAGCATCCCGCTGGTTATCAAGAAATCCTGCCTCATCTGTTGCTGATTACCTGGATGAGGTGTGTTTCACCAATAAGAAGCTTCAATGGCAGGTTAGAAAACACGTAGGCCACTGGCCCTCAAAGCCTAGAGTTTGAGCCCTACAGAATGTAGAAAGCCAGACATGCTTTCTATAGAAATCCTGATGGTAACTAAACTGCAAAAATTTAGATTTTTTACATTTTGAAGACATTAAAACACATCAAAAAGACTATTGGTTCAGTAAATGTACCTCATCACATTTTTACTTTTGTACCATTTTAAGAGATCTTTAAAATCGGATAAATTGATCAAAAACGCCACCAGTATGCCAAGTTTGAAAAAAAAATTTCTGTCCTGTATGTCCAGTAGATGGAGACACATTTTCAAGAAAACAGCCCACTTTGCTCACCCTGATTGCATCGACCTGCATTCCAGTACATTTGAGTTTTTAAAAAAACTGCATAACTGCTTTAAGTGATCAATCAAATATCAGTTTATTTAAAAAAATAGATGGAACATGCTGCTTTATCCTGAATACGATGTTTAAACTAACTCCAACAGGTTAGTGTTAAATTCCTGTCTTCACGCTGGTTCTGCGTTGTGTTTTCCAGCCAGAAAAAAGTGTCGTCCCTAACACAAAAATTTTAGAGTTGTAGTTTTTGTTTCTTCCTGCTTAGAATGATTCTGTATTTCATTGAAACAAAAAAAGTTAAAAAAAAAGAGATAAATAAAAGACACAACATGGGCGAGAGATGGAAAAGAGACATTGATATCAAAAGAGAAAGGGAGAAAAACTGAGGAAGACCTAAACAATAAACACGATGAAAACAAGTGAGGACGTGGAAATGGAGAGGCAAGAAACAGGAAAAAATTGAGTGAAAAAGAGGGTGAGTGAAGGGAGGGAAAAAAGTAAGACAAAAAGTAGAGGAGGAAGAGAGAAGGGAGAAAGAAGGAAGAGAGGGGGACAGCATCTGTTTCCTGTCTGGAGTCCAGCTGGAGGTGGAACAAACGACAAAAGAAGAGGAGGAGGAGAAGGAGGAAGTACAGGCCAGGCCTGAGAACCTGTTTCACACACACGTGCAGGCTTCCTCGGGGAAAGAAATGAGTCCAACTTCCTTCTCTGTGTTTTTATTTAGTTCATTCATTCAAAATAGCATTTTAAAAAAAAACTTTGTTAGAATAAGAGACTATTTCATAATAAACCGAATTACTCATTTTACTGTATAAGCAGAAATTGCAATTGTGTGTTCCTTTAATCAAAAATTCATGCACTTTTCTTTGGAACCTCTCTTGCGTCTATAGTAATAAAGCTTTTTTTCCTGAGAAGTTTCCATCCATGATCCATAAACAAAGATTTACCCACAAATGTAAAACATCCAGCTCCTCTGCCAACTTTCCCAGGAGTGGACTTTCCAGCTGCAACAACCCACTTCTTTCTAATCCTTGGAAATATTATGAAATTCCCCATCTTAGACTGCAGGAGCAAATGAGCATTTCATTGTTGTTCACAAAATCACAAAACACTGCACGAATCACTTTGGAAGCTGCCAATAGAGACATTTCTCCTCCAAGAACCACTCTGCTGCAAAGTTTGGTTTACAAAACTGCGTCCAAATCAACCGCACATCTCATGGCAGGATGTTTTCTGGTGGAAAAAAGAGGGGGATTTGGCTGGGTTTTAAAGCCAAAGGATTTGGGCAATTTGCAGTCACTGAGCTGCTCCTAAACTCATTAAAAAAGAAGTACAACATCAAGTCAGTCGACCCGCCACAAAATGTTGGCAGAAATTCAGCCAGACTTCCAAAAAAAACAGCAAAAAATCAAACCACTATGTTAGTGGCTCAGTTAAAATCTGAATGCTATACAGGGCTCATGAGACAACTGTATTGTGATAGTGGGCTTTACAAATAAGATTGAAATGAATTGAAGACAAACTCATACTTAATATAATTAAATTTGATTTATATAGTATCACAACACAGTTGCTCCAATGGGCATCACACCAGTAATTTTACAAAATATAAAGTCAGTCACAATATATATACTATAGCTGGTTGGTAAACTCAACTAAAGCGACTAAGCTAATCTGGCATCCCTGCCCTTGCATCCTCCTTCTCGGTGAAGAAAACTCTTCACAATGATTTCAACAAATAATCTTAAGCTTTAAGCTAAATTTTCTTTATGACTATCCTTCATCATCAGAAAAATGCAACAACAATACATACAATTAAGATTTCAAAACAAGAAAAGTACTTCTAGTTTAAAAGAATGCAAGATTTTTTGATTGCCAAAATTCAGAACAAAAAACTTGTTTTTCAATTCAAGGAGTCAGGATATAGAACACAAGCTACACCAATCAATTGAAGAAACCAAATCACAAATCCCCTTTTAAAACTCGTTAAAAAAGAATTGGTACAGAAGTTCAATATATAATTCTTCTTGCTTAATTGTAGGTACCCAAATTTAGAAATAATCCACAAACTTTCCAGTGTCTGTGTTCCTTTTTTTAAATGTATTAATGTTTTTACTCTTTTCTTTCTTCTAAGTTTGTAAAAGAGGCAGGAAAATAAGTTTTTTTTTTTTTTTGTTTCATTTCATTTTCCAGGAGTCAGCGCTCTGTCTCCCCCTCTGGTCACCGGTGGGAGACGTCTCCAGAGTACTGACTGTACTCAATCTCCCATCAACCCCAGCACACAGCCTCTGGATGCTGCCGACCTGATTCTTATCTGCTGATCAGCCACTTAAGCACTGCACCGCACCTTGCTTGGTGTGAAGTATTGTTTGTGCTATTCAGCCTTGAATATCTTTTTTGTGAATGAGTGTAAGTGAAGAGATGCTGTGAATGGAGACAAGTTTTTTTTTCTAATTTCATTGGTGATTCATGAATCTATGTTTCAAAGAGAGATGGAGATGTTGAGAGCGAGGTGGGGGGCAAGATTTCCTGACTTGAAGTTAAAGTCCCACTATTGTCACACAACGAAATTAGTCCTTCGTTTAGGACCCAGACCTTCAGGGAGATGTGAGCTGCAGTTAAAGCCGCACTCGGGAACCATTTTGTTTGTTCCTCTCACACACTTTTCTTCCTGGTCCTGGCCAGATTTAGACTTCCTGCTCTGAGCTATTCTCAGAACAGTCACTCTCTCCGTATGACACACACACAAACCCATGAGTATGTGTGTATGCTTACATAGGTGCGTGTCTTTAAGGGACTTTTCTTAAGTGGTCAAATCACCAAACAGTGATATTTTTGTATTTGAAAGACATCCGAGTAAATATTGAAGCTTGAAGGTTGAAAGACATTTTTACTCAAAGCTTTGACAGTCCAAGTGTTTTTTTGGAGGACTTCCTGTTTATCTTCATAAACTCATGCCGAAGTTATTGGCAAAAGTATGGAAAAAAAAATGCATTAGAGCTGGGTTTTTTTACAATATCATACAGAAAAAAAACCCTGCATCTGGCATTTTAGCTAACAATTGCAAAATCTGAAAACAAATCCCTAAATTCTCAATCAAATTTGTATACGAGTCAAAAAAAAGCAAGGTAAAGTACGGGTAGTGAATTACTTTTCAAATAAGTAATTAGTAAAGTAATTTAATTATAATTTTGATCCAGTAACTAAGTAAAGTAATCAATTACTTTTTAGAGGTAACTTACTCAACCAACTGTGCAAAATAATATACCATTTTACCTGGGGTGCCCAAACTTTTGATCCCCACTGTATATGGATATAATTTACTCTGAAAGGCTTAGGAATAACACGATAAAGGCCGTTTAAGAACGTCTACCTAAGAATAAAAGCTCTACGAAAAGAAAATGTGTAAAATGTTCCAAATATCATCAGTACAATCAAAAAAGACATTTTATTTCATTTTCTTTTGACTTTTTTATCTAATGTGATGAAGATCCATTTGTTTTTTTACAGGTCTGCAAGTGGCTGATGGGGGTGGGGGTATCAGTCATCATTGTCTGTAGAGACGGTAATTACTTTTGGGGATGTTTGTGTGTCTGCAGGATCTTTCAGCGACAGAACACAAAACCACAACAGATAGGCCTGTTTATTAGACGCACAGACGTAGATTCTGTTTCCGTGTCTGTTTGCAGCTCTGCGTATGGTTTTCAGAGCACGTCTGAATGTGCAGCCCTATGTGTTTTGATCACCCTGATGAATGAATATGTTAGTAACATGTGCATGTTTGTGTTTATGTGAACTGCTGCACAAGGACACAGTGATGGCTTTCCTGAAACTTCAAAGAACCAATTCATCAAACTTACTATTTATAGATCATTTTTTAACTGAAGTAATGCTATCCTGAGCCACGGAGAATGTAAAGAAATGTAAAAGTCTTAAACCAGTTTTAACCCCGGAGAACCCATTGGATCAAATTTGACTGCTTTTTTAAAATGTTTTTCAAATTGTATTTTTGAATTCAATTTTTTTCTATGTATTGGTTTTGCTGCAGTTAATCCCCAAAAGGAACAAAAAAAATGCACACTAATGTCTTCTTTATCCTTTTATTGTACGTCCCAGACAGTTTTCAACAGTTTTTAACGATTCTCATCCTCATTCTGAAAAGCCCCGAAGAAAACTTAAAAATAGGTTTTGAAAAGTGAAACAGACCGATTTTAAAGGTATTACAGTGAGGATATCCACCACATTTATGGATATTGTAACAGGGATTCTTGGTAACAAAAAAGCAACTTTTAAAAGGTTTTTCATCTGTCACAAATTCCATCCTTAGAGTGATTAATTTCCTTTTTAAGAACTGAATCAAATGCAGTCTGGTTAAGTTGTTGATGAGCATGAGACTCTAGAGAGAACGTCTGTTTGTGGAAATTTTGGGGTGAATTGCCAAAAAATGAAATTCAAAATGCTACTTCAAAGTACCTTGAAATAATGGCTGCAACAAAAACATTTTAAAAAACTCATAGGAAACAAAATAATTTGTATTCATACAAACCAAACTTAAAAAATTAAACAGTTTTTTCTTTTTTTTTCAAAAAAATGTAAATCCTTTAGAGTGGCACACTTTGGCATCTGTCACAGCTGCTGGTTTTAACCAGAATCCCATACTGGAACAAGTTTTTCACTTGTTTCCTCTTGCTTCCTTTTTTTTCTGTTCACTTCATCTTTCACGTTTAATAAAACTCTGATCCATCAAAACATGACACACTGCGTAAACTGCTCCTAAAACAACAAAGAGCATTCAGGAGCTTGGGAACGTACGGAGGCATTGCAGTTGGAAAACAAAACATAATTTCTGAAGTGAGTATTCAACCAAAATAAGATAAAAAATGTCTTAAATTCATTCTCTTCTAATGCTTTTTTTTGTGCTACGATCATCTTTGAACTATTTTAAAAGCATTCCCAGTGGTCTGTTAACTATGATTTTGTCATTTTTAGCCAAAATGAAAAAAAAGTCATTTTTCAGGACATAGTTTCTGCAGAGCGACAGGAGTTCTTCGGAAATTCACCTCTGAGTTGTGGGCGGGACTGGAGTAAGCATGCACTCATTTCCCATTGTCTCTTTTTCTATGCTCTCTCCACTAGCATTCTTAACATCAGCGGTACAACAAAAATGCCGAGCTTTATTGGAGCAATCCAGCCACAAGCAATAAGCTAAAGTTTTTCAAACTGTATTTTTATATATATAAATAAATACACTGATAAATAATAACAATACTGCCTTTTTTGTGAATACTTGTACTCTGTCACCCTTATAATTTTATTTTTATTTATTTTTTTGTCATTTATTAATTTTGTTGAGTTACCCCTAGTATAATAAGTAGTCACATCAATCTAATCTAACACCTATTCAGTTAAAGCAAAAACAACTACAACATGTTTACATTTTCAACTTTTTTAAAATATGTAAAGTGACATGAACTGTTCAGAATGTTGTCAAAACAGTGTCATCTGCTTTTGAGAAAAATTATTCATTTAAAAATTCTTATCATTCATTATTCACTGTTTTTATCTTGTGACTTTACAGCATTTGTTGCTTTAAATATAACTGAGTCATATTTTATTGTCCATATGCACCTTTGTGAATGAGGCAGATCAGTCTTTTGAGGCAAAATCACTCAACCACTAACAGTCAAGTGACGACAAAAACTTAGTGAACTAATCCCTGGTGCTGCTTTCCTTGTGCGCTTTTGACCATACAGACATATTCCTGCACATAAGCAAGTTGAATCATTTCTAAAGACAAAAAGAAAGGGAGGAAGGTAAATACTGCAGAAAAACAGTATTGCTTCTCCAAACCGCCGTTTCATCATAGTAATCCCCAGTGGAATAGTTAGCTTACTGGACTTTAGGATAGCGTGCCTGCAGGTGTAGGGCTGGCTGTCTGGAGGGTGAGGGCTGCAGCCTGGGATCTGGAACTGCGGTCCCTGCAGAGCAAGGTGACTCAGGCTGGGGTTAAAGGGTGGCTGATGAGGATCTGAGTGTCCCAAGGTGTGGAGAAAGGGAGACCGCAGGGATTAGCCAGATGTACCTGGCCTCGGATTAGCACGTCCATGAATCATTTCTTAAGAATGGAAGTGGCAAAACGAATGTGCTTAGGTGATATTGGGTAAGAGTTATTTCTGTCTATGAATCAGTCTGAAATTTTCTGTGGTTCCCTTTGATTAATGACGCACTTGAACATTCAAATCCCCAGAACTGTTTACCCAGAACCTCTCAAGATGGCTTTCTTGAGAACACAGGACATGGTGTGAGGAAACAGCAGCAGAACCAACAAAAAAATAAATAATAAAGGTTTAATTCGATTTTATTATATAGCTACTGTTAAGCGAAGGTGAGGTTAATTTCTGAATTACAAGTCATTGTTAAATATGATCTGAAAAAAAACCTTTCATTTTAAATATTATATATTTACATATAATACATATCATATGTATTATATAATAATATGATAGTTTTTGTAGCAGATGAAATTAAATATTAAAGAATCAAAAACATTTTCAAAAAGAATGTCTATTATTTCTTCAGTTAGCCATTAAAGGGTTATAGACCAATCTTGAATCAAGGGAAATGCATAAAATAACAATTTTCCCTAAATTATAAAGGAATTTGGTCAAAGTCACTCTCACAACTTGTCAGACTCAGTTTTGTCTTTGAAATCCTTACATTTGCATTTAAAATGGGCTTCAAAGTAATGCTTTTGTCACTGACCCACATTTCCTGACAATTTTGAGAAAATGATGATTAATTGAGAAACAAGACCAACATTGCAGAACAATGAGAAACAGTGTTACATTTTCCAAAATGTCTCAGAGCATTTGCAGGGATTCTCAGTTTCTTCATATGAGTCACAGGACACCGCTTGCACATCCCTGGCCTTTTTGACCCATTTAAAAACATTTTTAGTAAAATTATTTCTCAAAATAGACTCATCTACATCAAGGCTGCCCAACCCTAATCTTGGAGACAAACCTTGTTTTCCAGCCATCCCTGCCCTGTTTGCTGCAGATTAGCTGGATTACAGATGTCAGGGTCTGACTGACTGGAGACACCTACGGAAGTTCAGATGATCTGCAGCAAGAAGAAGAGGAAGCACCACTGGAAAAGAAACATTGAGATGGATCTCATTGCCTAGGCTTGGGTAGCAGTGTTCCAGAGGGTCTCAGGCCTGTTTTAAGACATTCTCAGTTGTTATAAATTAATAATAAAGTTATTTTTGCATTAATTTTACTTAGAAGTTATGCAGCATTCCTCCAATTCCAGATTATTGTGATTTTGGGTCAAATAATGTGTAAGATTTTGGGTTTTGAAGCCTCCATAAGCACCTGCTTTGATCTTCCTCAATCATATCTTCAAAGACTTAATCAATTATTTAGATAAATCTACATGAAACAGGGATTTTTTTGTCCTCTCTCTGCTGTACTAACATCAGTGCTGCTGAACCCTCATCCTGAACCTAAATCTTTATCATTACTACACTGACCGAACATTCAGTTAACATTCCACATGCTTCATCTCATATTCAAGTTTACTTGTGGTTTAAATATGTCAGAAAACACTTATATTGTCCATGAGTGATGCTGTGCTTAGTGCCATGTGATATATAGAAACACTGGAAGAGCTGCCGTTTTATCTGTCCTTTTAGCTAACCTATTTGCTGTGCTTTTTATGAATGTATTTATTTATAAATTCTATCCATGCTACAAAATGACACCATGATAATTGCTAGACCGACTGCTCCAGATTGAGTTCTCTGTCTGTTTTTGTGTCATTCTGAAACAAAACAGTGTGGAAATTAATCCAGTTATTCTTTCCCAACATTGTGAAATTGAGCCCCTGGTCCACAATAAAATGAAAAGTGTGAGAAATGTGTGGTGGATGTGGCACAACGCAACACAATGCACCTATTCTTTGTTGTGCTGAAGTGCAACATCCTTCCTACTGTTTTTCCCCTTGCAGCCGTGTTTTTCTGAATGAAGGGCCGAGTTGAATGAAGCACCTGCAGCAGCGGTGGCGGGAGCATACAGATGCAGGCATGAATATATGAGTGGGAACAAACACGGGCTGACACAGGTGCCACATACAGGCACTAGGATGGAAAAATCAGCCTGATGGACAAAAAGCCTTCCTGCATTTGTGCAGCTGCATGTGTGCAGATTTTTTATTACCAGACTCTTCAGCTGAACATGCAACTTTTAATTTCACTTTTTGACTTTTGCAGTTCATTAATTATGTGAATGAAATGCACAAATAAAACTCTACCCACACTAAAAAAAAAAAAAAAATTATGTTAGATGAACATTTGAGGTAATTATTGCTTTTATATATATTTGTTTTTGGGGGGGTTTCCTATTCAATCATTGGCAATGAATTATTTTAGAAAACGTTCAGAAAATAATTTAGATCATCCAAAACCTACTCAGGAGGTGCATCAGGCTCACAGCCGGGTTCCGTGCATGTTGTTTGTTACCTTGATGTTGTTTCTCAACTGTCTCAGAAGCATGCTCCCTAAGTCTCTGTTGAGAAGAATGCAGGGTGGTGCTGAAGAGCCATACGATGTAACAAGTGTATTAAGCAGCCGCCAGTATCTGTCATGTGCACGTCAGATGAACGCTGCACAGCCACACCATGCTGCATTCTGCAGGGATTTGAACCAGCAATCACTGCTGTTTACATTCCTCAGTCTGTCTGTTGCGCACAGACACTGAGTCACCCACACTTGGGAATCTGTGTGTGTGTGTGTGTGTGTGTGTCTTTCATCATTTCGCTATTAACAAATAATTTCCTTGTGTCTGGGTGCAGATACTTATATATTGTGTATCCTTCTGTGTATGTGTGAGTCAATAACAACCAGACATGCATAGGCTGACTCAATCCGTCTGACAATTGATACCATGGGTCAAAATGGTACAGGCATCAACAAGGCTTTCCCTGCCTGCCACACCTGGAAACGGAGCAGAGATGTAAACACGCATCCACCAGAGCAGCTGAACGTCAACCACAGATGCTCAGATGAAACAAAGGCAAGACTCCTTTCCACTTTACTTCTGGTTTCTATGGAAGACAAAACAATTTCAAAATGCTCACTTGAGACTACTATGTTTGAGTGTCTGTTTCAAACGTGCTCCACCAGTCAGTATTCAATGTGTCCTGACTAAAGAGTGCTTTTCACTCATGGGAGAGCAGCATAGCTTATAAACAAATTCATCCTAAACGACTAAGCCTTTAAAAACATCTAATTGTGAACACTGTTACATTTAAAAAATGTATATATATATAAACAGTATAAAGTCCCACTCTAATCATCTTTTAATCTATTTTAAAATAATTTACAGGGGTCTTTTAGTTATCACAATGCAGTTTTTAGACAAAAAACGCTCATTTTCTGGGACATAGTTTCTGCAGAGCGGCAGTAGTCCATATAAATACGCCTCTAAGTTTTGGGGGCGGGACAAGTGGGGTGGAGCAACTTCCCCTCCCTATTGCTGAGAGTCCTCTGTTTACACACTCTCCCAACACACCCCCAACCTAAGAGTAGCAGTGCAACTAAAATGAAAAGGTATATTGGAACTATCCAGCTGTACAGGTTTGAGCCAGATGCCAGCTTGGATGATTAAAACGAAGACGTACATGGATCTAAGCGTTCATTAGAATGGAATGGAGCAGAGCAGGGGGCTTGTGATCCACCCAGTGGGTTCTCTATGTAACAAATACAATCTTTTTCAAACTGCTTTTTTTTCGTCTACTCATGATCCACAACACTGAATAAAGAAACACCCAGAAATGTAATTTTGGGCTTAATTGTCTTAATATTAGTCATTCATCATCAGAAAAATGCCACAAGAAAATGTCCCACACTCCACTAAACTCTGCAGAACTTCTTTTAGTTTGTTCAATTGCAATACATTTTACATTTTTAATGGATGTTCAAGAAACCCAGGTAATATATTTGGCTACTTTTGTTAATCTCACTCTTTCGCTAAATTAATCTATCATCTCTGGACTTCACTGACTATAATCAAGAACATAAATCCTGTTTGGCTTACTGTGAACTCCCATTTCACTTTTGTATCCTCCTATTTTTCCCCAGTAAACTATAAATGTTTTTCACGTTTTTTAATAGCTGTTAATTTTACAGTCCTTTCTGACATATTATGTTCCATTTCCACATTTTGGTCTGCTGAGTCAGGCAACATCTGATAGTTATAAATCGTCTGAGTGCGTTTTAAATACTCACACATGTTAGTGGTTTTATTATTTTGTTTGTTGTAAAATGCACAATGAATTCGTTCATACTAAAAGCAAATCCAGAATATCTGGAATGGATAAAAACTTTTCATTTTATTAAGTCTGGAAAAAAAAAAGTTTTTTGCAGAAGTAACATGCGAAACAAACAAAAAACAAGTTTAATTTAAGAAAATAAACTGAAGGGAAAGGCAATAGAAAAAAAAAACATACAGATATAGCAAACACACTGAACAAAATAAGACTGAGACCAGTAACAACTAAAAAACAGATGTGTAAATGGTGAATGACAGCCTCAGTCACAACTGCCCTCTGCGAGCAAAAAATGGACAAACCTAGGCCTTCAAGTGGCCTGCAGGAAATATCAAAGTCGTAGACCACAACATCACGTGTTCCTGTGACAGCGGGCCACACAACCAATCAAATAGTCACCAAATTGTGAGAAAGGGATCTAAACTGAAAAAAATAACCCGAATAAAGTACTAATAATTAGTTGAATACTTATTTCTTTTGTAAGTGAGCATGTTATAAACAAAGTGTGCATTAATGGACACATGGAAGCCTGAACCATCTGATGCAAAGTGGAAGCCGATCGCTTCTGACGTGTCATTAATATACGTTAATAAATAATAGAGCTGCAATTTTTTTATCTCATGCGTTAACAGCATTAATTTTTACACTCAGACTTTTTTTTTTTTTTTTTTACCACTGCTGACATTAGACTAGATTCAGAAGTACTGAGAGCTTGACCAGTCCTCCAAAATGCAGATAACTAAGCAAACAAACAAAACTGGACAAAATAGCTCTTTTTAGAGTTTCACGTTGCAATCCCTGCTTTAGAGCAGGGTTGTCTAAAACTTTCTGCAAAGAGGACCAGATTTATTAAGGCAAAAATATTGGATGGCCAGCCATGTGACCTGACATTCTTTGAGCTTTTCCAATAACATTAAATGCAAATGAACTATTTCATAAAAGTTTTGTTGCAAAGGCAAATTCTTTATTTTTTCAAAACAAATACATACATTTTTACCAAAATGACTGTCAATCTGTTGCACCGTTCATGCTCAGCTCGTCATAGTAAGCATGTCTCATCTTCCTCTGGACACTGAACTCCTTAAAAACAGCCACAGTCTCGTGGCATATTAGACAGATATGGTTGCTTCATATTTCACTGAAACAATCTGCCAATGTATCTCTTGTTTTTGAAGTGGTGGCCTTTACTGTATGTAAACTTTTGTTTTTATTTACAGGTAACATTTTAGACTGAAGGTGTCAAAGAAGGGTCGTGCAACAGTGCTGCCACATGTTTACAGCAGCTTAAAATGTAATTTAGCCAACCAGAATCAAGAAATCATACACAGTTGACAGAAAATACTGGGGGTGGCATTTTATTGATTTTTATTAAAGGAGTCTGTGGGCCGGAGGAAATTTGATTGCGGGCTGCATCCAGCCCCCGACTTTGGACATGACTGGTTTAGAGTTTGACCTTCCTTCTCATTCCTAAACATCCCCACAGTTCTCCACATCTCTTCCTCCATCTCTCCCTTTCATTCCTTTTCATCCACCCTTCTTCTCCTTCCCCTCCATAATTTCTCCATACCTCTTCATGCTTGTTCCTTTCTCTGTCTTCTCCCCGTCCTCCTTTTTCATTTTCTGTCCACCTTTCTTCTTTTGGTCTTGGTCCAATTCCTCATCCTCTCTTCCTCTAATTTTCCCCCATCAGTCTGTCATTCGCCCTCCCCCACACAAAGTCACTCCCACTGGTCTCCTGTATTCTCTCCTTTTTTCATTCCCTTCCCTACTTTTCTATTCACCTCATTTTTCATCTATTTCTGTGTCACCCTCCTCTCTGTGTGTGAGGTGACACAGAGAGACAGATAGGGAGAGTGAGTTTTCATCCAATCTGCTAGCCCTGATTCTGCTGCGACCCTGGAGCTCAAACCACGGAGTGATTTAAAGCTCGCCGGTCTCCATCAGGATTGGGCTGAATTCCCCCCTCTTTTCTCACAACTCATGCCGCACCAAGGACACACACCAATAAACAACAAAACATAATTCACATTGCAACAGACGCACAAACTGAGCACACAAGTTAAACAAGTGACACAAGGAAGATGACACATTTTACATTCTTTTTGTCAAAAAAAAAAACTCCTCGGTTTGTAATTTAAACTATTTTAAATCAAATAGCAGTTAGCTTGGAAAGAAATTGTGTTTTGTTCTTCCTCAGAAGTGTTGTGTGCTTACAGGAAGCAACAGGGAAGAAAGTCCTTACATAACATTAACTTGTCAACATGTGCTGTAGCACGAGTTAAGAGGAAAACAAACGCCTGGTTCCAGGATGCACTATTCTTTTTCACCTGACTGTTGATGACTGGTGCTTCTGCACCCAGAGGAATGTGGGTTTGGTTTCTGTTGGGGCCTTATCTGCTAAACTAACCGAGCGAGTTACAAAGTATTGGAACATATTGCTGATAGAAACTGAAACCACTGTGCAGATTGTGTTGTTTGCTTTCCTGCTCTTCGAAGTGTCAGTCGTCATGATTTTCTGAAAGTTTGTCACATTTTGAGATCCTAAAATAAATGTTTAATTGAGCTGGGGTTCAAATTGAAGCAGAAGTGGATGGAAATCTGTGATGCTTGTCTGATTTGATCGGCCTGCACTAGGAATTTAGTCTCATCAGATACTGAGGAACATGAGTCACCACAGCTTTATTGTTTTTGTAGACACATACAGGAAAAAAATAAAAATTCTATTCTTTTCTACAGTCAAGTGTGCAAAAATACATGCTTTTGTTGCAGATGAGCCTTGATGCAAATTGAGTCACCAGAACTGTTTGTCCTCATCATGGAGGACAAATATTAAGAAAATTAACCTAAAGTGGCATTTCTGATATTTTTGGATAGCATTTCTGGATAGCTTTGATATTGCTTGTCATAATTGTTGCACTGGTAATGTTTGGTTGAGGGTGTGAACGACTTTAAGTTAGCGAGAGAACATGTAAACGGAGAGCTCTTAGCAGATGGGATGGGAAGGAGAGGTGGGGCACATTCACAACTTAGAGGTGAATTTCCAAAGAACTACTGCAGCTCTGCAGACACTGCACTCTAGAAAGCAACAGGTTTTAATTTTGGCTAAAAATGACATAATCTTGATAAAAGACCACTGGGAACGCTTTTAAAATAGTCAAAGTTAATTGGAGAGTAACTTTCAACAGTGTCATTGACTGATTTTTTTTTTTTTTTTTTTTTTTTTATATTCCGTTACCAAAAACAATCATTTCTCATTTCTCTAACACTGAAGTCATTGATACTTGTTTTATTAGCAACATAAGTGCATAATCTAATAAACATGATGAATAAAAACATAATTTTTATAAAAATAATTTCTTCCAGCCTTAAATTGTATTTAAAAAACCTAAAAAACTCAATTTAGATTCATGTAGATTCTCAATGAACCATCATTTTGGGCACATGCAGTGGAGTAACGTATGAGACCATGACATTGTTGTGTTGAGTACTGAACTAGTTAAAAAATAAAAACAAGAATGCTACCTAGCAAGTTTATTTGGATGACCTGTGTTACGACACTTATGCTTTTGTGTCATGTGTGATTTAATGCTGAGCTTTTTGCTCAGTTAATGCTTCAGATTTTAGTTCTTTTGTAGGTTGAACCTTAGCTGAAATACACGCACACAAAAAACAGTCAAATGTTGTGCTTTAGTGTGCTACAACACAAACAGAATTTTTCTGGTGTCCAATAATTGTATTGTGAGCTAAAAACGTGAAAGATGAGACAGCAGTCTCTGTGCTGAACAGCATCAGACAGAGTGTTGTAGATCCTGAAGGCCCCCCTCTGGTCATCATTCTGTGACTGTGTAATTTCTAGGAACAAAGAATAGCAAACTGTTTCCAGTGTGTGTGTTTCAGAGAGAGATTATAGGTGTGCTTGACAGTGTGGCCTGAAATGTTTGTTTGGGTGAGCGGGCTGTGCTTCAAATCTGGTACACATCCATACATTACGTGCACATCTATCTTTATCTGCATGTAAGGACAACAGGCACAGACTTGTCACTGTGTCTGTGTGCGATGGAGAAGCTCTCTGATTGGACCGAGGGACTTATTTACAAAATAAAAGACACCCAGACAGACACTTCCCGTACAGAGGTGTCTGCTTTTACTTATGTGCACATGCGTGTGTGTAAAAAACCGACAGAGCCTGCATGTGAAGTCAGATAGACTCGTCTCATGACACAGATGGGGATTCACAATCAACATTTGATCTGAAACCTCACAATGTGACTCAGAAGACAACTCTTACGGCGCGACGACACTGGTTTCCTTTTCTTGTGATGAAATGCTTCCCTGATCTTGTGAGACTGAAATATCATGTCACTATAATCTCACACGTCTGATCTTGATTGAATCATGTGCGGACACTCCAGCAGTTTCACTTTACAAAAGATGTGTTGAAAACTTACATTTTTTGAATTTCAGACATGATTCGTTTAAATGAGATTATCACAGTTTTGCATTTTATATTGAAAACATCTTTCCTAACTTGCTTTCTTTTTGATGAAGATGTATCTTTTAAGCTGAAAGAGCTGAAGAGTTGGAGAGGACTTGTGATGCTGTGGTAAAACCTTGTGAAAACAGGGATGGTTTCTGGCACATTTACCGGTAGCTCTTTGGCACTACTTCACCATTTTGAGGATTTAGTGCATTTTCATTGTGACCACTATCCCAAACTTTACTCACAAAAAATTCTGAAGCATTTACTTTCAGTTCTGCACTTTGATCAAGATCATGTCATTAGATTAGCAAAAATTAAATGAAATTTGAATTTAAATGTTTTTGCCCTCTCAATGATTGCAGAGATGAAAAAGCTCAAGTTGTTTAGAGGACAGGGTGCGACCAAATTCATAACGTTATGTCTTTGTATTTTGCTTCATGATGGAATTAACAAACACACACAAACAAAATAATACACCATAAAGGAAATACAGGAACTTTTATTAGATGAGAAGAAAGTTAAAATTATGTGGGAAAAAAAAAGTAAAAAAAAAACTTTGCAAAAAAAAAAAAAACTTCAGATCAAACACAGCAGATCTAATCAAATTCGAGTGTAAATGATTGTTTGCAAAATATTTTATTTGAAAAAAAAAAGATTAACTAAGATTTTTTTTTACTATGAAAATATTTTTAAAATCTGACTTATTTTTCTGTAAAAGGCAGACTTTTTGCTCATTAGTATTTCTTTTGTGCACATTTGCGATCAGTGTCTCTGGAGTTTGATGTCAAGTGAAGAACTGAGCTTTGAAAGAAAGAGGAAATTCAAGATGAAAATTCTGAAAAAGGAGAAATGTTCAATAAAACGGCATTACAAGTACCACCATGGTATTTAATCTCAGTAAAGAGACTTGACATGGCATCATTTGTGAATAAAAGCATTTGATTTTATTAAAATTATCAGCGTTTTCAAAGTAAATCATGTGAACTGCATCTAGCCTCAAGTCGAGTTCTCAAAGGATTCAGCTGCAGATTATAATGCTGCACATTCTTTTCTGTTAAGTTGTATACACTGAAAAATGAAGGATGGCACAAAAAAACAGAGAAAATACATGAATTAGTATATATTAGTAGACTATTTTTACATGGAATTGTTTGATTTTACTCAAATATTGCATAGACTGTCTCCATAAATATGGGTCAAATCAGTTTAAAAATATTTTTGCATGATATTTTATCACTCCATAAATATAATTCTTGTCTTTCTCCACATCTGTCTTTCATTCAGAGCATGTGTAATGCAACTATGGGTCTCCAACCCAATTTTGTTGCCTAGTGAAAAAAAGAAAAAACACAGAAACAACATAAATAAATATCAGTTGAATTACCAAATAAAATGCTTGAGATGCAAGTTGTGTTTGCTTTATTCTTTTTCTGTCTGCACTTGTTAGAAAGTAATAATCTGTTTGTTATCATTATGAACGGAGATGTTCCAACTCAATAGAACCCCATCTGAGAGTCTTGGACACTGCTGCACTACAATAAAAGTACAGAAAAGACTGAAGGAAACTCTATATTTATTAAGTGATACATCTGTTTTAAACAAAGTATAACTTCATGCTTATACTCAAGTGAAGAAACAACAATCTTTTAGCTTTAAAATAAAAAAAAGTAAAATTCAAGATTGACCATTTTAAAAATTGCAGTAGAATATATATATATATATATATCTGTGTGTGTGTGTGCGTGCGTGTGTATGCTAAAGCTAAAACTTGCTACTTTCAAGCAGTTTTTATTATTAATTTGGCTAATTTCATTTTCAATGTTGTTGTGGTGACACTGAGCTACTGTTCCTGTTCCAAAACAAAAGCATGAAGATGACAGGTGAGTCACAGCTGAGTAATGCTTACGCTCGACTAGCGCAAGTTTACCCAGAGAAGTTGGCAGAGAGATGAAGCATGAAGGAGCAAAGGGGTTTTCTGCACGAAAGATGCAAATAAAAAAGACACGTAAAGCTTTTATATCAAGTTTGAGTTTCTTTTTATTTCCTTGTTTTTGTTGGCAGCATTGCATTTGTGTCAGTCCTCTTTTCAGCACTCTGGCTGTTGAGGTGAGCAGCTTTTCACAGTTTCTGCTGTTTCACACAAGTAAACTTAGCTTCGCTGCAGGACATAACGGTTAAGGTGACACACAGAGTGACCTCTGACCCTGAACACCTGAACCTTGCATCTGACTGAGTGTGCACACTCTCAAAACATGATACACTTGTTTCTTGTAGCAGGAAGGGGCATGAAGTTCAAAACATATTGTCAACGAGTTGTATTTGCGTGTACAGTCTTTGTGTAAATATGTGTGTTTGTGTGCGCTTCCGGTGCTGTGTGTATGCAGAGGAAGCCGATCAGTCAGTAGAGTGGAAGGTAAACGGTATTTAGTCTGTCAGAGCCCTGTAGTCACGGGGCTTTGAAGTGTGGATGGAAATGTGTGTGTTTGTGCGTGCGTGTGAGACAGAGAGAGTGTCCGTGAGAAAATGAATGGGGGACTTTTTGTGTGTGTTTTCCAGAGTGTGTGTACGTGCATGCAGACAACACCATCAATTTGGCCTCCAGGTGTGCCCACTGATTTTGGGAAAGACGCCAACTTCAAACGGACCCTTCTCCTTCTTTTCCCATCTCTTCTTCCTCTGCAGGATGAAAGGACAAACCGGGAAGACACAACACAGACGGAAAAAGGAGGATGGGGATCAGGGGTTGGGGTGTCAGTGGGAGGCGGGTGGAGACAGAATGAAAGGAAGCTAGAATGGAAAAAGAGAGGGTGAAATGGAAATAAAATAAAATTTTAAAAAAACAAGATTAGATAAATATAGCTTAGGACACCGAGGGCTGAGATGCTAGAATGAACGCCAGGATAGAAATTTTGTCCAAAATTACATATTTAAAAAATATTGTAGGCTTTGGACAGTTAATAAAAAGTAAAATTTGCTTCCTTCAAATCCCATTAGTGAAGGAAATGCATTTGTGGGATGAAAACAGCAAAGTATTTAAGTGAACAAAGAATTTGTCAAATCATCTATTGTAACTATGTTTTTCTGTTATGATTGTTTGAGTTTCCGATACCTCCAGCCTAGAATCAAAATGCTCGTCTTAGTGAAAATGACCTGTCACAGAAATGTCACGCTACCATGGTGTCACTCTAGAATTGTGATTATTGAGATTTTGAAAATTGGGTAAAAATGTCACAGATTATCTGCCTGTTTGGCTGTCAAATACGTTATCAAGGAACAGTATCCAAAAATACCTTAACTCAGTGCTCCCCAACTCCCAGGTTGCTGACCGGTACCGGTCTACAAAGAAAAATCTGCTATTTTCTTTAAAGCTTCTGTTAAATTGAAACCTCATGCTATGGTAATTATTTGTATTTTTTCATCGCACCTTAAAAGTTTCTAGGCTGCTTTTACAATTATTACAATGATTACAATTTTAAATACCATTAATGTTTCCTATACAAAATCTAGCGTACAAATACGAATTAAGCCAGCTGCATATATTTTACAGAGGGTGAAGATAAACTTTACTCTCAAAAGTTAAAGGAAAGTGGAAACTAAAAATATAAATGCATATCAGACGCCCATTCCGGGGTCCTACAGGCCAGTCCATTATAATATTGTCTGACATTAAACCAGTCTGTGGCCTGAAAAAGGCTGGGGTCTACTGCATTAAAGTAGTTGTGACTGAAGCTTCCAGCTCCCTAAAATGCAGACAATATGCATTACTTTTGTATTTTATCTGAACACTAACTTACAGCACACTGACAGAGGGACATCCTTTACAGAAGCAGTGGGATTTAAAGTTAAGAGGCCTCCCACCCACTGAAAAAACAAAGTGTGTCATTACTGAAGACAATCAGCATGTAAAAGTAAATACCAGGGACCACTGTCAGACAAGAAGAAAAAAATGGCCTCCAAGTAGCCCTGACCTGCAGTCTCTAACCCCATCACATGTGGAATCAACTTGTGTTGTTCGTGCCAGAGTGACCAACACAACCACACTGGCTGACTTGTGACAAACTCTGGTTGAACAATGATATATCATCCCACCACAGTGTGTGGCAAAGCTGGTGACCTGCAGGAGGAAAAGGTTCTGGACTGCTGTTGTTCTGTCACAAGTGACAATGTCTGCTGCTCCTGTTCATCGACTGGACTCGTGGCTTTAACCATTTCTTCAAACTGAATTCACTCAGTCCACCAAATAGTATCCAGCAAGAGTCCCTGTCAGAATAAACTGTTTCCATTAGCAAACAGGATTTGGCTAATTTTACACGGCCACAACCCACAAACCCAGCTTTGCTGCTCATCCCACAAGTGCATGCTCCTCACAAACACTGCACTGCTGGATCATGTTGACTTTGTCATTGCGTTGAAGTAGTTGGAAAAAAAAAAAAACAGTCAACTTATAAATCAACCGATGAAGTCCTGTGATTGAAAGCATTTATTAACCTACTACTTCAATGGGATTCAAATGGAAAAATGATGAACCTGTTCATATTTTAGTGTTCTTTAATTAAATTCTAAAGTCTTAAGTATTATGTTACATTACATTCACACTGCAAAGGGAAGCCTAACATTTCCTATAATGCGATTTGGGGACAAAGAAGAACTTGATTTGTTCAAACCAAAATCGTATTTTCAACATTTTAAGACAGATAATGTAAAATAAAAGTTCAGTTTTTTTAAATATTTATCAATAATTGTGAAGGGAAAACAAGATATCACATTTTTCAGCCTAAAAACATCCATCTCAGCATAAACAATCTTGTCTAAATGCCAGTTGATAAACATATCTGTCACCAAATGTCCCTTTTTTTAAAAGTAAAACAGGTTACAACAGGATTTGTGGCAAATGACAAGCGTAGTGGTACTTTTAATAATCTGAAATACATAGATATTTTTATTGATTTGGACCTTTACAGTGATTTGGTGCTCTTCATGAACACAAGTCTTTTTATACTGACAGTCAGAAACTGTAGGTTCCAAGTAAAAGAAATATCCAAAATAAACTGTTAGGGTAAAAAATGTTACCAAAAAACTGGATTACACTGAATTTGAAAATGACTTAAACTTTACAGTATATTAACATTCATTATCCTGAATGCTGCTGAGGTGAAACCAAGCCTCTTTTTTGTGGTTGAGAGTTCAGTCACTTGTCTAAAAGTACACAGCAGGCTTTCCTCAGAAGTACAGGTCTGGTATCTCCACCCCTCAGGTATGCCACACGGTGAGGTCAGGCTGTCACGATGTGATGCTCAAAAGCATCCATCCAAGACACAAACAAACTTCAGACACACTCAAGCATTACTGCTCGTTGTCATCCCTCTGTTGCCTTTGAATACCACCAATGCTTTTTGTTGCTCTAAAAGAATTCACGCTAAAATCTCGTCCATCATCTCCTGAGAGGTTTGTCTTGAGTGAAAAAGTGAGGGGAATCCCACATTCTGAAAGTGAAGCAAAGCAGACTTGGATTTTTACCATGCATCATTTTTGTGTGTTTGCTTCCTGGAGAAAAACTGAGTTTTGTCAAATTTTTTTCTAATAAAAATAAATGATTACTTACACATGGAAAATGAGATTAAACCCATTTGTGGTTTTAGGAATTTGGTGTGATTTTAGATGTTACGTCTGTTGTTCTGTTCCCAACTGTCTAAATTTACTTCTCAAAAAATGTGCAAAGCATTAACATTTGCTCAAAACCAAGCATAATTTTGTCCCCTACAAAGAACAAACCATTGTTAGATGGCAAGCTAAATAGCAGAATTGATTATTTTCAGCAGAAATCTCACTTTTAATGTAGATTAACACCCGATCGTCCCTAAAGATGAGGCCCAGGCTGGAACCAGGCTGTATGAGTGTGCAAACTAATGTGGTCAGAATTCAAAGGACGTTTTAAATCCAGTTAATGCACAGAAACTTATTTTTCAGCACAATGAAGGTTGCAGTTGATGCGAACGTGGAAGCCTCATTCATCCTTAAACTACTCAAAAATCTAGAGGAAAAATATATAAACACAATGTTTTTTTTTCTTCTCATGAATTTAATACTCGTCATTATAATGTTTACATGTAGACCTAACTCCCACCAAAAATATAAAAGGCTTTTAACAAGAAGAGTAGCTTCTTTAAAGAAAAACAGCAGGAAATCCGCATTCTCAGAGCCCTCATCACTCCACACCTCTGTTAATTAGATCTGCAACTACTGAATGCATTTAACACGTTTGGTGTCTTTTGTTGTTTCAGGAACACTGAAGTGAGAGGCCAATTTTTAGTCATTTTTCAAAATAAAAAAGATATTTTCATTCAAACCAGGATTTCCATAATAGATTTATTATACTGTCATCCGAAGGATTAAATCAAAGGATAAAATTTTGACTTTGTGTTTCTCCTCCTCTGCTTTGCATTTCCTGTAAAGACTTTTTGTTTCAGGTAAAGTCTGGGAGTGGATCAAGGTTTTCAAAAGACTACAGGAAAATGGAAAAAATCTGGCTTTCTTGTTTAAATTGTCCTGCATCCTTTTTTAAGTTTAACTAGAATGTTCTTCATTTTGATTTATGGACCAAATATTGAAGTAAGTTGAGTGGTGTTTTGCATTCTAGCCTGAAATTATGTCATTGCATCTACAATGTAGGAAGTCCGCAGTGGTAACAGGAGTTGCTAAAACTCAGACAGGTTTAAAATCACTTTTTATGCGACCTAAGACCCACGGACTATTGTCTGTCTGACTGCTTTCCCTATCAAAACAGTCATCTGTTACCCAACAAGAGCAACAATGAGAGCTAATCGTCTTTAATGCAACAGTGATTAGCCAGGTACCATGCCAGTGCGTGAGTCACCATGGGACAGACACAATCGAAAGCTACAGAGATTTTAGCTCTAATAACCAGCTCCAGAGCTTTACACAAACACCAACAAAAACACACATATGCTAGACAGACATGGAACAAGCAAGCGTAGACAACACACCCTGAGTAGGTGTGTGATGCCGTTGCAAAAACAAGAAGAAAACACTGAAAGACAGGCACAGACACGCACACACACAGACAAACACACTTCAGCATTAATCAACTTTTTTTTTTTAAATATCCAGTTTTATGAAATGTTAAAGTTATAGAAATTTGTGTCTACATTTCCAAACACAACTGTTGACAGAAAGACGACTAAAAACAGTACTAAAGTAGTCAGTCAGACAGAACTTAAACTAAGTTTTAATGCCAGTTTATTTTTTTAACTATTCATAATTTGTAAACATTTTTATTTCATTTGCATCTTTTGTGAAAATTTCAACCAAAGAAATTTGCGATAAAGAATAAAAAAAACTTCATGACATTTAGGCATGAGACATTCCCTCAGTGAAAATCCATTGAAAGCTTCATTTTTAACTTAAGATCAAAAAACAAAATCTACTTACACAAAATGCTTTTATCCCTTGGTAAAAAAAAAATCTCTTCAAGTTTCATCTGATGTTTCAGTCTTCCTCTATAAAGAAAAAAAAACTGGTAAATTAAAGGCTCCTGTCATTAACGCTGCATCACCTCCAAACCACTCATCAATTGAATTTTAATTGGAAAGTTTCTGATTGATTTCAGCTTCAACAGGATTTTGTTGAATATTGAATATTTGAATATTTATTTAACTTCCAACTAAAACAACTTTAGTTTGAAATGTGAAATTCTGAGATTTGCTTTTACATTACCATAGATTTAAATTGAATATTGAGGGAACTTTCATGAGTAAAAATTATAAAATGTAACTGTTGTAATGTAATTTTTTTTTTCCCTAAAGACATACAAGAAAGTACCTTAAAGGAAAATCATAGGCTTAATTTACTAAATCAATGTTACACTTTTTAAATGAGATTGAAATTCCTTGCATTGTAAAATAAGATGAAAGTTAAAACAAAATTCATAAACGTTTTTTTTTTTTTTTTTTTTTTTTACTTTGGAGTCTATAAAATTACTTTAGACTTGTTGTGTTCTTAAGAAAAGCAAGGACTAAAAATTCTGGAAGTGGTTGCAGCAATGGAAACACATGCTGTTCTACTTTCTGCTATTGGAAACTGTGGGTGACTCATTTTGGTGAGATTATTTTTTCTGTATTTTTATAAAGTTCCATCATGATTTCCTGAGAGATTAATGACTTATCGCGGAAATACTTTGATCCAAAAACCACAGACACACCACAACAGAGCACTTTTCACCCACATCTTTACACCTGTTTTCACAGAAACAATCTGCTCCTCCTTTTTCTTCGGGTCAGCCTCCTTTATATGGCATGTTTTAGGACTTTCCCGTTCACCATCCAACAACTGGTAATAGCCATTCCGCTTGAAAATCAAAGGTGACATTTGAAGCAGCTTGCCTAGAACTTAAATCAAAAGGTTTTTTTTTTACTCCCAAATATTGCATTTCTGTGCAAACTAACGTAAATCCCGGCCACATTTCTGTTTAATTCAAAAGAATGGGATTCACAACAAATGCAAAAGCAAGTATATTGACCTATTTGTTTTTTCTAAAGACTGTTTGGGTAACAAACATGACATGCATTGTTAAAAATGTAAACAAACATAAGAAAGGCTGAAGAAACAGAAAACAAAAGATATGTACTTTCTTAAATTTTAAACATTGCAAGCCTCGATATAAAACAAACAATTTTCTGAACATGCTACAGGATAATGGGGTTGCTGGAGCCTGTCCCAGCTACTGTTGGGGGTACACCTTTGATAGGCCACCAGTCTATCGCAGGAAAAACGAACCATTTGAGATTTTTAAATTGTGTTTCTGAAAGTATTTCAATGAATAAGGAGTGAGAAGCTGAAACAAACTGAGGGGAGGGTGATTCTTTCATGAGGGATCATGTACAGCAACCAGCACCATGAGGCCCACACGCACAAAGAAAAAAAAAACCACAAACATTTCTGTATACACAAACATACAGAGCTAAATTTATGTTCAAAGACTAACAAATTCTCACTGTCTTTCTGCTTTTGTGGCACCCCCACAAAATCTGGGGCATCAAAGCGAAGACCTGAATGTGAACCATAACACTCACTGTACCCCTAATTCTATACTCAAGTTAAGAGAAAAAAAAAAAAACCAACAACCCTCAAAACCTTTAAATTATGGGCTCTAAAATGTTGTGTCCCCCACCAAGATATTGGACCTCACAAGTTTAACAAATCCCCAGTTTATGGACCACACGGAAAAAAGACAAACTCCTCAGGGCAAAAGCTGAGCTCCACACTCTGACCTTTACACCAACAACATAAAAAGGTTTTAGCTGATTGTTAAAAACGAAATACTTTGTTTACAGATGGGATCATTTGGGATCATTTGGTTTTTGGATGGTGGGGAAAGTGTGGCAAACATGTCCGAAATGTGTCCAACAAGGGTCAAGGCCTGCAGTGATACAAATACATCGCACAGATAGAGAAAAAAAAGGAAACTCATCATTTATTTATTACATTTGATTTTAATCTGAAAAGAAAAAAAACAGGGAGAAATTTTATTTGAAATAAACTCTAGTAATTAGACAATTGGAGGAACAAATACTAGTTCCTAACAAAAGTTGATCGAGTTCAGTTACTTCCTCTAAAATAATTTAATTTACTAGAACTACAGAGACAGTTAACATATAAAAGGAATACCTAAAGGATGGATGGAACACTGACTTTTCCTAAATGTATGTATAATTAATTCTGACATGGCTTTTTATTAAAATTTCAAAACACAAAAGAGATCCGAGTATGACTGCCTCCAATGACCATAGCCATCAAATTAACTCCATGTTTACTACAGAGGGTTATCATATTTCAATATTTGCAAAATTTTTCCCCTCGTTCTCCTGCTCTCTTGTCCTTTTGTTTTCTATGCTCTCTGAAGCTGAAGTCTATAGGCTAACTTCAAACCCAAGAGAGACAATGAGGACAGTTGTGAAGGTTCCCATGACATGGAATAGCCTGTTAAAATGCATATTTGTAAATGATAAATGGCGTTTACCAATACCTGTATTGCACTTTAGTACCATGCTTGAAGGCTCAAAGCACTTTAGCATTCACAGTCCTTTTCACCCATTCAAACACTTATGGCAGCTCTGCTGCTGAACACAGGCGATAACCTATAACCACCAAAAGCAATGTGGGGTTCAGTGTCTTGCTCATGGACACTTTGATAAATGGGCGGGCAGAGCAGGAACCAAACCTGTGATCTTCCAATCAGAGGTCGACTGCTTTGGTGACAGTGGAGCACACAATGGTTGTAGTTTTCATTGTGTGTTTTGATTCTCCTACTCTCTTACAAATCTTTTCAAAATAATCCAAAATAATGTACAAATAACATCGGAGCAGTGGTCATTTTATTTATTCATTCATTTTCCAATCCGCTTTATCCCTTTTGGGGTCACGGGGTTGCCGGAGCCTAACCCGGCTACTCATGGGCGAAGGCAGGGTACACCCCTGGACTGGTCGCCAGTCTGTCGCAGGGGCCACAATCACACACCCATACACACTCACATTCACACCTACGGACAATTTAGAGTAACCAATTCATCTATGAAGCATGTTTTTGGACGGTGGGAGGAAGCCGGAGTACCTGGAGAAAACCCACGCATGCACGGGGAGAACATGCAAACTCCACACAGAAAGGTCCCCCAGCCAGGACTTGAACCGGGAACCTTCTTGCTGTGAGGCAGGAGCGCCAACCACTGCGCCACTGTGCAGCCCGTGGTCATTTTAGTAGATGTGAAATTCCAGTATGTCAAGTGGAAGTGTGAAACTTTTGCAAACATTTAATTATTTTGACAACTATCACTTTTTGTCAATAGCAGCATAGATGCACTCACAGTCATGTGCACCAATGCATCTGTAACATTTTTGAAATGTTGTGATTCCCACTTGTGTTTTGTGATTTGTGATTCCCACCGCCGCTCACCCTGTGCCTCCTTCAGAAAATCTATATTTCACACCATAATTTATTGATTGGTCACTTCCTTATTTGTGGCTCACCATATGTATCACTTGACGCTGTGTCTCGGCTGGATGATGAAGGCATGAGTCAGAAAATCAGACAGATGGACATGTGGAAGTAAGTGACCTGGATCCCCTGAGGGAATTTCCACCATTGTCTTCCTCTTTTCCTAAGAAGAAATCATGTCTGTTTTTTTCCTTGGCATTGAGGGCTCATAAAAAATTTAAGATAAAACTTAGAAAGTAAAATAAAAAACCATGAGGATGTGTCTTGTTCTTGTTCTGCAGAAATACAAATTCTTTCCAGTTGTGACTGTTTCTCCTTGCAAACAAGTGTCAAGCAAAACAAATGCAGATGAAAAGTATAAACACATTCCACTATTTTCTTTTTTAATGTGATTCACCAGTGAAGTTCCCCTGGAAACAAGCTTTTGGCTATGAAAATAGTCTTGTCTTTGATACAACAGAATAACTTTTTACTGGTTGCATGTTTGCATGTGGCTTTGGTCCAGTTGTATTTTAACTAGCCAGAAATCCTCATGCTTGTTACACAATTTCAATGATTAGCTATAACAGGTATCCCTTAATGTGGCATGTGAAACTTCTTTGGAAAATGTTTCTGTCCTGATCTGCATGTCTTTTTATTTATTTATTTTTTTAAATTAAAAACAACACTTGTAATGGTTGTAAAATCTGATTGTTGTTTTTATTGCAAAGCACTTTTGCACCCTGATGGTGTTGTGCAGTGCTTTAGAAATATAGTTTCCTTACCGATTTATTCATGCCACACTTGTACAAAAATCTTTTAAAATACCTGATCATTAAAAAAAAAAAAAAAAAAAAAAGATGAAAAATATTCATAAAAGCATGACTGAAGACATGCTTAGCTTAGCTGAAGCAACCCCATACCATAACACTGCCCCCACAAGATGAACATTGGGTACTGAATTATTAAATCATTTAAACGCAAAGAAGAATGAAAACAGTAAAAACAGGTGGGGTAGGAGGAAAAAAATCAAACAGGGAGGAGCAGCGTTAAAAGGATCAGAGATGTTTGGTTAGAAAACAGGGGAAAAAGAAAGCTGAAGGAAACAGCTGAAAATGTTCTACTGGGATGTGTTGATGTGGACGAACAGAATAAAAAAAGAAACCTGTGTTGGAAACCAAGAAAAGAGGAGAAATGTTGGTGTTGCTTTATTCTTTTGTTTTTTGCTAAAGTATAATAGTGTATAATATAGTTGTATAATAGTGCAACTTGTGCATCTCAAACCTATTGTTATGAAAGAACTTTACTTGTTTTTTTATGATACACGGTAATGTCGAAAGTAAAGCTGAAAGTTGAAAAATATCCTGCAAGTTAAGTCAGAGCTTCATTGAATTTGGAAAAACTAACATTTCAAATGTGTAAAGATGTATTTGCTTTTAGATGTGTATGCCCTTTTAGCACTGTCTAAAGCTTCCTTGTTGATTCATCAACCAGTGGACATGAACAAAACATCTCAGTGAAAGATCAAATCACTTGAATGTGCTAAATTTGTGTAAAGGAAGTGTATCAGTCAAGGCAAGGAGACAGCGTAAGAAGAGGGAAACCAACACTGATGTGGTGAACTAAGATCCGTCATCTACCCACATTTATTATGTTCTGTACATGCAGATCCATAAAGAACTTTGATGGCAGAGACCACTGTATGCATGTTTACATTCACCTTAGACACTGTCGTGTTGACGTGTGTTTGAACTATTTATGTAAACGTTAAAGGACACACATTCACAAATAAGAATAAAAAATGTACAAGGACTCAGTTTTCCCCTTGTTTCTTTCATTGGTTTTTTTATGTTGAATAGCAGGAAGGGAAATTGGGACTGAAGTAGGATGTGAAGTGGTCATTTAATTGCTGCTATTTACATTTCTTGCTTTTTGGTTCCATGTGCATCTCTTCCTGAAGTTCAGAGTCGTGTATGTGACAAACAGATTAAAAGCAGGTCTTGTGGATAGACAAACCGCCACGGTTCCAGTCTGTGTTTTGGAAGAAATAACAATACAGTTATTAGGTTTTCAATTTTCTTTTTTTTTTTTTTTTTTCCAAAGGATGCATTACATGGAAGTAGCACAGTTTTCCATCACAGGAACTTCTGCCTCAATTTCTTCTCATTTTTGTTTTTTATTTCCTTAGGTCAAAATAGGTTCTATTTGAGTATTCCTGTTTTTTTTGTTTGTTTTTTTTTCAGAAAATGTAAGTTTTCTTTGCATTTTTGAGTGGAAATGCTCAATTTTCAGCCTTCAGTGTTGATATAATTAGGGTCTCTTCAATAAAACCATAGTCAATTCTTGTTTTGAGCAAATTTGATGTTAAAAAAGTTGGCTCATCCTGATATCATCTCCTGTGGTTTGATTAAGGTGATATTTTTTGTGAGTTTTTCAAACTAAAACATTCTTTTTCATGTGTACAATAAGACCATAGGTAAAAAAGCTGCTATAAAATAGCTTTCTCCTAAAAAAATAAAATATATTAACAGTTTTTACTGGAATATTTACTATTTTTTTGCTCTTCATATTGATAACTGTCTCAATTTTACTTTGATCAAAATAAGGATTTGTACACAGGACATTTCCTTCCTGACATACTTCCTCCAAACTTCAACATTTTAAAAGCTTTGTCTCATAGGCAGGAAACACTGAAACTGTATCACTGTTTTGTGGCTTCTTCTGAGGTACACATCACTTAAATATGAATATTTTAGTTTTCCAAATGCCTACTTAATTGATTAACGAACCGTTCTGGCTTGCACATATGCCAGTTATTGCTTTGTTTGTTGTTTACTTAATCTGATTCTGTATTCAGGCATGGACAGCCCATCTGTCTCTGTTTGTTTGGCTGTCTGTCTCCACCTTTCTGGGTGGTCTGTGGTCCAGCCGCCTCCTCTTTTACCTCTGAGGGTGTTTTTGAAAAGGAGTGGGAGGGAAGGGGGTACATTGGAGGTATCGGGGAGCGAGAGGTTTTAACTTCCTCCTAAAGTTTTTTTCCCCACTCCCTTCTTCTCTTCACTTCCTTCCCACCTCGTTTCACTCCAATTAAGAAAATAACTTACCCACAGTCTGGTGCTGATCCCGATGTGCCCCCCCACCAATTCTTCACTGTACAGAAGAATAAAAAGTTTAGGAGTTAACCACCAAAACCCAATGACTCCTAACACTCCTGCTTCCCCACCAACACTAACACACAATTCCACCCCTGCTCAGCTTTGTGGACATAAACTGCTGTAGGTGGATTGACAGACAACAAGCATATACATATACAATAATGTCACTATCACCCACTCTGATGCACACACACTCACACACAGCAGCATGGACACAGATGTACACACGCCACACCCAGAGGCTGATCTCTGATCTGTTCACTATTTTACTGTCTGCCTGGTTGCATGTAGGGGGGATTTTCCCCCAAAGATCTGGCAACCACCAGAGGAAGAAAAAAAAAGGGCTTAAACAAATACAGAGAAAGCAAAGAGTGACTGGCATGTGCCGTGCTCAGTGATTAGTTAAGTTTTGTTTGTCCTCTGACATGAAGATTACAAAGCAGACACAGGCGTGCTAGTCGGCGTGGAGCTAAATCACTCTCACATGGTTCTTTGTTAGTGCTAATCCCAAACTAAGAGGAGGCAGACGACTCAGCGCTGTTTGTTCACAGTCACTACACTTCCAGTTTGCCCGGGTTTGACACAGACAGCAGTCAGAGAGGAAAAACCTCACCTGTTTTTGTAAATCGTTGGGCCTCTTACAAAGAGAGAACAGTTGGTGTGCTGGGAAATCCAATGGTTTATCAAACCAATTTACAGCTTTCAGGGTTAGGTCTTCATGATGCTCACAGAGTGCCAACTTTATTACCAGTCATTAATAAATCTTAAAATTGGGATTTATGGCTTATATATTGTCAAATTGTATTTAAAGACAGTATCCACTCATTTGTGCGAAAAACAAAGTAAAAACATAAAAATGTCTTATCCTTTCATATTCTGTACAGATCATTACAGTGTGCACACGTCTGGACTAGGATGCCTAAATCATTTGCTCTTGAGCATTTATCTTCCAAAATCTAAAAAAAAAAATGATACTCCCTACTGACATGTTAAATAGTATGAGAGGAAAACCTTAACACAAGAACTGTGGCAGACAGAGTCCTCGGATCTTTGGGAGCCAATTTTTTCAGAACAGAAATTCACAAAAACAACGAAAAGAAGAATAGCTGTTGGTGTAAACAAAACAAAATGCAAGCAAGGTGAGCAAATTTGGAAACGAGGAAGACAAAGTTTAAGAGTTGCAAAAGAAAGTAAAATAACAAAAACACAGCTCAGCAGCCTGTATATTTACTGAGAAATGAAATGACTGAAAATAATACTGAAGGTTAAGAATGTACAAAAGTTAGATTTAAAAAAAGCACAAAATCAAAAAAACAAAGTAAATACAGGAACTTTACACAGCAAAAGCTGCACAAGAGCATGTCGAGACATGTCCACTACCAGTCACATGTTGAATCTTGTCTTGACTTGTGACTTTAAGATAAAAAATTGGTGACTTCATCTCTTAGTTTTGTTTTTGTGTGTATTGTTTTTTTGTTTTTTGGGCAGGCTGTCTATGGCACAAACCGCCTCCATCACCTGTGGTGTCAAAGCCTTACCCCCACTTTCTAGTGGCGGATTTCAGAAGGAAGAAATATTCAGTCAACTCCAGCTTTAAAAATTCAGATTTTACAGTAAAAATAAGTCTTTGCACATTCTGGTGCCGGAAACATTTTTTATGTTTACGGCTTTCATTTCTATTCATGGCAGTTGTAAGTGTGTTTGGGGCGCATATGTGGGCATTAATAAGGGACTTGGTGGACTCAATAAAACTCTAATTTTGTACTGCCCAGTTGGCCATTTTCTAAGGCATATAGTTGGGTTGAATGAATCAAACACTTATCAGTGTCTTGTCTTACTTCAGGCTTTCAGATTTCCTGTTAAAGTTGTAAAGAACAGCAGTTCAACAGACTGTCTGCTTGGATTCCTGCTTTATGCATGGCATGCAGTAAAGTATCTGTGATGTGTTTGTTTTACCTCTAGTTTGCGCTTTTTTGCCTTCACTTTTACATCTTGTTAGATATTTTAGCCTTGAGCTCTACAATTTTAACAGTCTGTACTCATTTATCTGTATAGAACAGTAAAAGAATTCTTACTTGAGAAGTTTAATCTCAAACTTTAAAGGCCCGTATCATGCTTTTCTTCAGCCTTTCAGAGTAAGCTATGTTCATATATATGATAATACATTTTCTTTGTGCCACTAAAGAACTTTTTTTTTTTAATAAAATATGAGTTTTTTTTGTGAACTTTTCCAAACAAGTAAGACGAGTCGATCTCTCAGGCACAGCCTCTCACTCCCTGTGGGTGCCGCCCATTTCATGACGGTAACCTAGAGCTGGCCTCGGCAGCGTGTCTGCGTTTCGCCCACGGAAACAAAAAAGATCCACACTTTTGCAAAGATGGTTGCACATGCCATGCCAAAAATTTGGCAGTTGGCCCCCGACGTTGATTGGAGACAGGCGTCAGTTGGAGCCGGCGTTTATTCCATCACAGACAGAATGTTGATGGTTAATAAGTTCTTTTGCGGTGAAATCACAAAATGATATTTATAATTATTGGAAATGGAACAGAATCATTGACTGTATGTGGTAACGGAGACGAGTGACATCACCCAAAGAAAATGGTTCTCTTCCAGCTGTAACAAAATGAAGTCAATTCAGTCAGCATTTTTTAGCAATATGGACATTACCATGCTGAACCAAAAATTGTCAGTAAGCACTGATGGTCCAAATCAATCTGAGTCAACATTTCATGAAAACCATTCTTACAAATCTGAGTGAGCTTATTGAAAGTCTACACTCAAGTGTGAAGCTGTCCAGGGGAATCTGTCAATCAAAAGCTCTGAACATGAGTCCTGAGATCACCAACTTTTATTGAGTCTTTTGGTTGTTAAGTTTAAAAACTTGCACTTCAGCAAAAAAAAATCGTTAAAAAATGAGGATAAGCATCAGAAGGCAGAGTCAGTGCACACTCCATGCAGCGCTTTCAGGAGCAGGGTTCCAGGACCCAAAGAAAATCTTGTCTGTTTCATTACATCAGTGATGAGAATTAAACTCTGATTATCGCAGACCATGACGCTGGCTGACCACATGAACGTAATCTGTGGCGATTATTTCACAAGCGGATCCTCTACGCTCTCGAGTGCGCACACATCAACACATGGAGAAGCTGCAGAAGAATTTCCTTCTGTGTTTCCCACAGATTAACAAACACTGGGGAGCACTTTAAGGAGAAACATGGCTCCCCTTATTGAGGATTACCAGAAGCTGAGTCCAGTTAGCAATAAGCAAAGCATAAGCTACCAAGTGACTCATCATGAGGATTAGCATCAATTTAGCAGGAACTTTAAACAGCCATCTGCAAAGTATTGAGTCCTACAATGATTTAAACTTCAGATTAACAAAAAATAACAATCATTTACATTTTCAGTTGAATGCAACATATGCAACATTTGAAGGCCAGATATAAACTTTCCTTCTGCTTGACATTCCACTAGAATATTTAAGTTTCTATAATTAGTCTTGTCGCTTGAGGTTCTGTCTTTTTCCTTTGTTCCTTTTTCCTTTTTCCTTTGTTCTATCCTTTGTTCTATTTTCCATTGAAACAGCAGAAATATTGTGTGAAAATAACAGTAAAACTGACTAATTTCAAGCCCTACACGGTGCCAACCATACAGATCCTGAGTCACCTTAAATTCCTTAACAAAAACTTCTGCTTTTTTACGGTTTGGAAGACTAAGACTAAAGAGAGAAAATCCAAAAAATACAACTCATGTTATTTCAGTTCGTCTGCGTGAGAATATCATCATCAAACACACTTCCCCTTTCTCCTCACGCAAAAGAAAAAAGCTCCACAAAAAAGAAAACAACCTATTTTCTATGAATTTAGGGTAGGAAACAGTGAGAAACCTTTGTTCATTTGTGTAACTAGTTTATGTCAAAACTGGACCTCGACCTGTGTTGTCTTTCTCTGATTGCCATGTCTTCACTCACTTTCAACATGATGTTAGCCAACCTGAAGCCACACGAAGCTGCAACCCAACACTTTTCATTTTTTGCACAACCTTTGTCAAACACTTCCTCCTGCTGCAAAATGTGCAGTTCCAGGAGAAATTGCACACATTTGAAGTGTCGTCTTTTCTCGAGTAATGCCACACAATTTCCAAATGTACGATCGTATTGATCTACTCTCCCTAAGAATGGTTCATCTTTTGTTTCTTTGGCTTTACTTTTGAGGTTCCACAAATTGTTACTTTGCATTAAAATATAATTGTTAGCTGTTCTCCAGGATGCCAGCTTTCTGGAAAACGTAGTTTTCTTAAAGCAATGCATTGATTTTAGATTGTGTTGACTACTACAGCAGGAAAACGTCCAAAAATGGCTCACTAAATGAAAAATTGAAAACAGGACAGTAACAAGTCAAATTTCAGCCTTACACCTTAGCTTTTGTAATTGTGTGGTTTGGTTCTGTGTCTGTTTATTCACTTTTATTGCTCAAAAATTCTGTGCAATTTAGTGTTTTTACACTTAAATAGATCAATCTGTTATTCTGAAACTTTACTTTCAGTTTCTTTTATCTATGGTTAAACTTTTGTCCAACATTTTTAAACTACATCTAAAGTTGAAAATGTGTAAGTCTTCCATAACGACAGTTTGTGGACACAAATGTGTTTTTATTCTGCTCTAACTTGTACTGTAAACATTCAGGAATATCTGGTAGCTTCTTTGGGCGGTACTCACAATTCAGCACTAAAACATGTAGAACGTTCATGTCATGATTCAAAAGGATTGATTTAAAGAGGCAAAGCTTAGTTTCTTTAAAACGCATTTTGACTTTGTTTCATTTTCAAATTAATTTATTTAACTAAATTAGGATAAATACATCTGAAAACATTTTTTTCTGTTTATGTGATTTTGGTTTTATATTCCCTAGGTTTGTAAAGAATTGACAAAAAAGCTTTTTTTTTTTTTTTTTTTTTTAAACAGTGCTACTTAGAAAATTGGACGCAATAGTGACATTGTGGATAGAAAGTTTTGCTTAACTACCACGTGAAAGCCGTGCTGTTTTCATATTTCTGCAGTCAAATCACTGTCCTTGGTCTCTGTTTGCACAGTCACACAATCAACTGTATAGGTCTTGTTGTACTCGGATTCTCTGTTTTATCCTCTGCGCTGTAATTTTTAACTAAGTGTGGGGGGTCCAGGTTTTTGGCTGCACGTGCCATTGTCATGCTCCATAATCTCATGTATAATTTTCCTGGTTAACCATTTCAAAATCAACCACACAGCAAAACACAAGTGAACTTTTGTATCTTGAAGATCTTGAAGTAATCCTGTAAAAATCGTCAAAGATGCAGCTTCTACTTTAAAAATAATGAGTTTATCTCTACTCTGCAATGAGAAAATATGCATTTTGCAACAATTTGACAGATTAAAGCGACTAGTCCTAAGCCCTTGATCTGATCCGATATGTCTCAAAGTTAGACAGGAACATCAATGAGTGTTTTAAATTCCTCTTTCCCATGTATTTTCTCTTGCTTTAATTTGTTCTGAATGCAAGAGTTCGCAGGAAGATGAAGTGAAAGTGTGTTGAAAGTGAATGTTTTTCTCTCATGTCGTCAGACACAAAGGAAGCTGAAAGCTCGTGGCTTGAACGAGGGAAGTCAAACTGTGTGTGTGCTTGTGTGTTTGTGTGGTCTGAGTGCTGAGTGAGCCTTTCACTGTTGCAAGCAACTTAACATGCTGGAGCAAGCTAAACCTGATTAAAAACAGCTCAGTGAGGAGTCTTTCCTGCAAAGACAAACACTTTCATCACAAGTTCGATAAGTGCCTTTGATTCTCTGATTTTTATTGATTTGGAACTAACTGAACTTCATTTAATCCCCATGCCACACAGTAGAGCCTTTTTTTTCTAATTTTACCACTTCCTAGAGATGCACGTTCTTACTATCACTTTTGACAACAGAAATCTATCCATATGTTATTTTATCAACCCATGTTTCCTTGAGCTTTATCCTATGATCCCAAGGTAAATCAAGGGATACAAAAGAGATGCTAATAATTTCTTTTTGCAAAACAACATTTTGGAAATTAAAAACTGATTGAGAAATAATGGTTCAAGAAGTGAAAGTGAAGTGAAATCCCATAATGCTTTGGTTCGACACATTTGGTTTGCTGAAAGTGAACCAAAGTTTGTTTCCCCCAAAAATCCAGAACTAATTTTTAGTCTGAATACATCCAAATGGACCCTAGTCTGGGACCAGGAACCACTCTCTGACCCATCTTTAGAAGTGGTCTCGGTTCGTTTCCAATCAGACTGAGCTTCGGTTTTCTGTCTGAGATTCCTCAGTCTGAAAAGGCTCCACGCTCGGAACAGAACAACTGAACCAATCCAGTAAAGTATCCGGGCATTACTGGATGTAAACAGAGTAGTGGAGTAACAAAGATTCAAAGCACTTCATTGAAATGTGGTCAGATGAATGCAGGCTCATCAAAACAACTGTTAACGTGATACACATTGCTCCCATACACCATGCTTCTGCCATACAGAAGTTTTATGTTCCTGGCCAATAACTCAAGAGATCTTTAGTCACGTGGTTTTGCTCTCGAGCTTCTGTTCGAAACAGAAATCTCCGGGTGATGGCAGTCTGAATACAGATCAGACTCTAGGTTCAGGACTCGCTCTGGACCAAATTAAGCAGTCTGAATACACCCTAATGTACAGTTTTCATTCAAGTTTACAGTTGCCGCCACTAGCCGTTAAAGTGCCTACATTATATGACATGTTATTGGGTCAGACTTCCAACAAGCTTTTACTCTGATCATTTGTTAGGATTTTGATTTGTTTTTATTACGTTTTTCTACGTTGATCTTTGCAGAATGAAGGTACCTATGAACAAAAAAAATGGGCAAATATTGACATTAAAACTTTAATTGTGATCATTGCTTGGTCTTCCACCACATTTTGACCGTACAGTTCAGTTCATCATGCCTTATTCTGCCGTTCTAATATTTAAGTGGTTGAAGGTTTGCACTGAGCTCGTTAGCTTGGGGTTTGTAACTTTCAATGTCAGAACGACAGAATAAGGCAGAATACGACATAACATCTTCTAATGAATGTTATGTCTTAACTAAGATAAGACATAACAAAACATTCCCAAAACTATGATGCTACAACCTGTCACCCGTAGCATGCCTGTAGAATAAAATGTGCACAAACGTTTTTGCTACACACTTTTTTTGTGTGGGGCACCTCCGTACCACATACCGGTTTGCCCATTTTACTTCCACAGACAGCCTTATAGCCATAAGCAAAGTGGCGACTAAGGCTTAAGGTTGCTTGCATATAAAATTTAGAAGGGAGTTAACTTTGTGAGCTATGTTTCTGCTCAGTGTCAGGGTTGACGTGTGAACACAGATGCAGACGACACTCGTAAATACAAAGTCTCTCGTTTAATTGAGAAAGGTTCACAAGAAACTGAACACAAACTCATGAAGGTACAAAAGACCATCCGACAACCAGTGCAGGGGAGACGAAGACTTATAACAGGAGGAGGGGATGAGGTAAATGGAAACAGGTGTGCCAATAAGGAGGGAGAGAACACAGGAAGTAACAACCAGCAACAAAATAAAACAGGAAGTGGAACCCAACAAAAAAACAAAACAAATGTCCTGGGTCCATAACCCCACACTCAGGATCTGCTTTTAATTGGAAATGTCTGTTAACTGGAACTGTGAGCAAACTTACTTGAACCAACCTAGAAAAAAAGAACAGGTTTTTCATAAACAAAACTGTAACAAACTGATGATTGGAAGTTTTTGAAAGCAACAGGTCTTACATGAGCTTGTGTTTTGGGGGAGGAAGGTGGGGGATAAAACAGAGCTGATTAGTTCACTTGGACAGATGATGCTTTAAAGCCTTACTGATGAAAAGCGGTAATAAGCGCTGGCGTAATTGGGGGTCCCATCTGTTGTGGTTGATGTGTTCAGAAAAGAATGGAAGTGAATAGTTGTCTCAAAAGTAAAGATTTTTTTTTTTTTTTTTATCCCTGCATAATTTTATTAGTTCAAACTTTACAAAATAAATAAATAAAGTGACCTAGTTTACCTGAGCAAATTGTTAACAGTTAATGAGGCTGATCTGGTAGGATTTTCTGTGATTATCTGCCACATGCTTTAGTTGACGTAGACTTCAGCTGCTGAAACGAAATCCATGTTAAGTTCAATTTCTCTGAAGTGAAATAATTTGTAAATATCAGTATTTTCCCCAAGTTTTTAAAGGGCTAGATTTAATAATCTCTTCTCATGCATTTTAGCCAAATGGCTCCTTTAATTTTTAAACTGTTTGATTAAAACTACTGTCTGCTTGGAGATAAACATAGATCAGAAAGGTGAGAAATGTTGAAAAATGTATCTTTTGTTTAGTTTGATTTGTTTTCTATCAAGCCTCTGGGTATCATGTTGCTTGAAATGAGTTTTGGTCACAAAACCCAATAGTACTTGGAGGGAAGAAACCCAGAGATACATCTCCATCATGTTATTATAATCGCTGGCAACTGCTCTGAGAGACATTCAACAGCAGTGTCTTCACACGTTCAGATGTGCAATGTCAACTTTACTTTTTGTCCTTTTTTTATTTCTGTAAACACTCTTGCTTACTTGCTTTTGTTGTCCCTCTCGTTCTTTGTATGGTCCTACAGTTGCATTGTAATGAGCCACATCAGGGTTTACTTGCAAGCAAACCAAAAGTTTTTTTTTTAAGGTGGACCAGAGAGTTGTGCTTAATCATTTCAACTCAATTTACGTCACCAGATAGTTGTGTAGTCTTGAGAGTAGAAACGAAAAGAGAAGCTTGTCTTTACTGCTGGTAACAGCACATCGATTTGACCTTTTTGGACCAGAGTGAGCTTTCACAACTGTCCAACAAAACAGGTTAACCTAAAAAAGACCTAACTTTAAAGATGTTATTTCATTCTAATTCTGAGATGTGCACCGAGCTCATGAACTACAATAAAAAATGTATACTTTTAACCAATATGTGATGCTAAAAATGTAGATAGTTGATTTAAATGGATACCAAAATAAAACAAAAAAATAGACTAAGGTTTTTATAAAATGTCAGTTGCAATTATTGAAATAGTTCCCATTTGGATTGTTTAGCCTAAAAAGTCTAAAAATTTGAGAAAAAAAAACTTTTTTTCGATTTAAATACAAATTTTGTGACTTCCATTATTGAATAAAGTGTTGAGTTTACTGCAGACTTCCTCCAAGACCAGGATGTTTTCGATGGACTATTTGTGGATAATTTCAACACAATCCTCAGTGTTGTCTTTTGGTTACTTCACTCAAACTATTGATACTGTTTGGGTAATTTTTGAAAAAGTAATAAAATGCAAATATTTGTTTTTAGTTTTTAAATAAAGCAACAATCCCTACTAAACACCACTAGACTCCATCCTTTGTTGCACACCAAAATTATTCAAAGAAGTGGAACAAAAACAAAGATTTTGCTGATGTCCTTACTGAGCTTTTATCCACACAATACTCACCTTGCTGACTCTTGCATCGGCTGTCTCACAAAACAGCAGAAATTTGCACATGATTTTATGTGAAACTACAAGTAATGGTGCATTTTAATGCCAGTCAGTGTGAGACGCGTTTCTGGTCCAATATTGAGAAAGAGTTAAATTCTGACCCAGTGGTTTCTGGCATGTGTGGGTGTGTACGTGTAAAAAAGGAACTGAAAGCACATTACATGATTTTATCCCAAATATAGACATAAAACAGCAAAATCCAACAAGCCGACAAAGAATGATGGATTTTGACATTGTTAAGTGAAATCGACAGGCGGATTGTTGCCAGGTCTACTGTTATGCATTCGCTGTATCTGTCCGTTATGGTAAAGAGAGAGCTGAGCCGGAAAGTAAAGCTCTCAATTCACCGGTCGATCTTTGTACCAGTGCTCACCTATATTCATGAGCTCTGAGTCATGACTGAAAGAACAAGGTCCCGAAAACAAGCAGCCGAAATGAGCTTCCTCCATAGGTGGTTTCTGTCCCTTAGGGTGAGAAGCTCGGTCACCTGGAAAGAGCTCGGGGTAGAGCCGCTGCTCCTCCACATTGAGAGGAGCCAGTTGAGGTGGCTCGGGCATCCTGGATGCCTCCCTGTAGAGGACCCAGGACACGCTGGAGAGACTACGTCCCTCAGCTGGCCTGGGAATGCCTCAGGGTTCCCAGGCCTGGGCATCTTTGCTTAGACTGCTGCCCCCACGACACGGCCGTGGAAGAAGATGGATGGTGGTCAATCAGGGGGTGGACATACTGTGACTTGGAGAAGTCTGGATTTATTGCCTTGCCTCTATAGAACACTTAGAGAAGTGCCCTCTTGCTTCATGTTGAACTCTTCACTACCCACAAGATTTTCTTTGATGTGTGCATGAGAACAAACACTGCAGGGACCAAAGAAAAAATATAGATTAGAAAGCTAAATATGTGTGGCTTGCAGTGTACAAGCAATCTGGGTGGTCAGTGGAAAAAAAATTGGGCAGGAATGAGATGTTTTCTGCATATTAGTTACATTGAGGAAGACATGATAATTTAGTCTAAAGTTGCATTGGTTGCAAAAGGAGTTTTTGTTATTGTTTTTGCAAAATTGTGAAGACAAACTTATTGCCTGCTAATTTAATCAACTCATCACCGTTTTTGTGGCTGCAGGATGTTTTCAGGCATTTTGGGTTTTTCAAATTAAAAGACAAACAAGCAAGAAAGTTTTACATGTAAAGCATGTCCCCTCCATTTGAACTAATTAGGCTGGACTGTTGTAGCATGATGGATTGAAGGACTTCTCACAACATACTGTTTCATGCTGACAAGGCAAGGGAGGTTGCTTGCTCATTTTACAATTCTCCCATCCGTCCTTGCACCACGACAAGTGTAAAACTGGTGATGTTGTCTCCTTCTGTCAGCCAACAGGCACAGCTCGTACACATCACCAAGGTGCTGGTTTTAGATGCGTTTTTCATTTTTGTCACAAGATCTTTTGGTCTGGAGTATATCTTGACATTTTTGTTGACCAGTTCCTCAGTTATCTCAATGGTACAAATTTTTAGCAGAATGTTAACTTCATCCACAGACCGGATAGACCCCTTTGTTGTCGTGTTTGAAGACATTTGTCCCAATCCAAATGGTTTCATGATATCTGCTATTTATATAACCAATTAACCCGGAGTTACATTCACCCCTCACAGAAGCATCAACTGTTTGTAACTTAATCATGGAAGAGAAATTAATAATTCAAATTTTTGCCTGTCCAGAATTCAAATTATTTCATACATTGGAATAGAGCTGTAAAGGAAAAAGCCTGGAGAAAAATTCATGAGATTTGCACCACTTCAACATTTTGCACCAAGCCTCTTCCAAATGTACAGTAGGTGCCAAAAATGTGCTAGTAAACAGTAGCAAAGATAAAGAAGCCCCTCCCTGCTTGTCCAGTGTGAACACCATGGCTTAAACGCACGTTCAAGAACCAACGTTTAGCCCATGGTGTTCACGCTGGACAAACTTGAACATGCGCCACATGCCTGGTGTCTGTAGCTTAAAGTTAAGTTCACACCGCCCTCGGCAATGCACGTTCAAGCGGCCACTTTTAATGAAAAGTTCATGTAAACGTGCATAAACGTCAATTTTGGATCTCCTCATTCAAAACTCCAGTGTTCAGGCATAGCAATGCATTTAGCACGCTCTTCTCCAGTCAAACAACCAAAAGTGTGGCTATGCCTTTAGTTCCTAATAAGTCACAACAATACATTTGTTTTATTTCATCTTTGGTTTGTGATATGTTTAGCATGTTCTAATCATTTTAAGAATTTCTTTTACAGATGGAGTGATTGATTCTTCATGCGACAGCTCGGGGTCTCTGTGAAAAATTGCAGCTCAGATTCATCAGGCTTCTCTGGTGCATCTAATTCAGACGTCAGAATTATTCCCACTCTTTCCAGGCATATCAACTTGTCATCACCTCTCAAAATAACAGCAAGACGTTTTTACTAAAATAGCAGTGACACAGCAGCACTCTTATTTTTATACAAAGACAAGTTCCAGTCTTTCAATTTGTTTCTTTTATTATTTGCTTTGGTAGATTTGTACTGGCCAAACATTTCTATAGAAAAATAATTTGTGCATTTTAAAGCAAATCAGTTATTTCCTTTATTTATTAGGTTTAATTTGATGATCATCCTCTCGCAAAAAACAAGACAACAATAATAATTGAAAGTGTTGTCTTATGTCAGGTTTGATAGCATTAAAGAAATGTAATGTTATTTTCACAAAAGACACTTCTGATCTCTGAACTTTTATCAATTCTCTAAAGCATCAACTTTATCTACACACGTAACACAGAAAAACGAGTATGAACTGTATATTTTCTTGTTTGTCAGTCAATCCTGACAACAACATTGGGCAGAAAGAAGAGAAGTCCGTGGGTGACCTGCTGAATGCTCATGTTTGTCAGGTCTGGTCAACTTTATCGCTGGAAGTCTTTTTTTTTTTTATTCTTTATTTTTGATATATTTTTCATGGAAGCATATTGCATTCAATTTAAAAAAAAAAAAAAAAAGGAAGACCACTCTTTTTTATTGAATGCAATATGCTTGATTTTTTGTTTGATTTGATTTTTTTTTATTTGAAATGGTTTATTTCAAGCAATTAAGGCAAGAAATAGTCCATAAACAGTACATTCAACAAAGGTTTAAATCCATACAAAGACAACAATTGCTTTAGACCACTCCGGCTGACCAAGTGGTTTAACGAAGATCCTGCCGTTCATCACCCATGTGTTTAGTATCTCTTTAAGGCATTTTAACATCCCGGCATGTTTGGTGATTTCAGAGTATCTTTTTGTTAAATGATCATTAATGAAGATGTTTGATCCTTTTAGATATCTCCTTTGTTTCATCAAAGCTACCTTGTGCTTTTGATTCACAAACCTGATAAGAATCGCTGGTTTGCTTGCGTCCTTTCCTCTGGCGCGGGTGGGAGGTCTCGATGGTATTTAGATCCAGGGAGATCCCTTTAGACCTCAGAAATGATTCAATTTGAACTTCCACGCAGTCTCCTGGATCAGAAACAGTACCGTTTGAGTAGTAATCCCGTGGGAATTACATTATTCTGCCTTTTTTATTCTGTCTTTTTTGTCATCCACTCTTTGCTCCAGGATGTCGAAGAAAAGCAGAGTAACTGCTTTTCTTTTGCGGTAATTCTGCAATAAATCAGGTTTTTAGTCGCTTTAATCCGAAGATCGCTCACAGAGCTTGCAATGTGCATCCTTTCACTGACCCGGAACCAGAAATCATCATCATGCTTCCGTAAAGAGTAAAATTATTGATAAACAATAAAGAATTACTTTAAAGTTTTTTTTTTTTATGTAATGCAGAGAAAAAACATGCCTACAAAGAAAAATTAGCAATATTTTGCCTTATTTTGTGTGTTCTTACAGATCAGTGTTGTGTACTTGTGAGTCTTAGTTATGTCAAAGAGTTCGAATGGCATGGAGCAACAAGTGAGTGTGTGTGTTGGCTGTTTAAAAAACCCCTAATTTGTGCGGAAGCAACTGAAGTGGGCGGATGCTCCATTCTGATGCATCCACCACTTGCACCACTCGTCAGAGCTACCATCTGGCTCCAAACTAGCTCTAATATCACTCGCCATTTTTGTTGCAAATGTTTGCTTTGGGGTTGTGAGGAGCTGCAAGCTAGAGGGAGAGAATGTAAACAACGGAATGATAGGATATCAGCGGACACTTACTTTCCGTGCCGCCCACAACTCAAAGTTGAAATTTTAATAAACAACAAACGCTCTTCAGAAAATATGTCCTAGAAAATGACACCTTTTTGTTTTGTTTTGGATAAAAACATCATAATCAAAATGAAAAGACCACTGAACATTTTGAAAATAGATCATAATATGATTGGAGTGGCACTTTAACGTGTTTATAAGGAATTCATATATTGACAATCAGTGACACTCTGTTTACCTGTGCAAAGAGACTTTGTCCTTTTCTATTCAAAGCAATGTAGTACAGCACTGCAGTGACAAGCAGGCAAGAAAACTAGAAATTACCACGTTGTAGAAAAAGCTACCTGATGACAACGAATCCTCACTAAACAACAAAAAGTCTCCTTTTGGCACAGTAGAACTGAAACAAAAGATAATGATGACATGAAATAATCACAGGCGACACCTTGAGCTGTGAAACTGAATACTTTATTCTTCCTAAGCTAATCGTCCCTCTTCCCCCTCACTCTAAGCTCCCTCTGTCTCTAAGCCTCACTTAAGGCTTCCTCTCCATCTGAAAGTCTTCTTCCCTCAGGCTGCCACTGCACTAAATTGTTTGGCTTTGTCTCGTGAATCAAACTCGTGCTGTTGTTTTTGGCTGAAAACTACACTCGTTTCTGTGCTAAGTTGTTAGTTGTGGCTTCTTAGGCTGCATAAGCAGGTCTGAAAAAGGAGTTTCTGCAGATCCATCTGTCTCCCTCTGTTCATAATCCCACAGGTTTAGAGGTCACATCTTCATATGTTAGTTGCTTTTTCACCCGTGACATAAGAGGGACACCATGTTTAGTGCTAGGTTTCTTGTGATCTTCAACATTTGGAAAAACAGAAAACTAACATGGGGACCTCATCTTGGATTCCATCCACATGTCAAAGTTTGAGAACCCAGTGACGACAAAACCTTATCTTTCTTTCAGTGGCTACATGTGGCCACAAATGTGCTTCATCCACAGACATGCATCTTTTTAATGCTATCGGAAATGTCCGCATTACTGTAAAATGACAGCCCTGCAGGCGGAGATAGCATATTTTTATTTACTGGTATTTTGTCGGAACAACATAATGGCCAGTTTTGTTGAGTATTGATGGGATAAGTATTAACATTACTTCTTAAAAACTGACCTTGGACATGATGGAACTGTTGTACATAAATCCTTATCCCAAGACACAAAATAGTAAAAGTCTACTTCACTCCATTTTCTTTTTGTCCTTTGTCCTCTTTTGTTTTTTAGTGTTCTGCCCTCCATCAGCAGCTGTCACTTTCCGCTTTGCATCATAGCACACTTTAGCCTCCTTCAAGTTGCAATAAGTTTGGACATGTTACTGTATGTGACACATTGACACCACTGCCTGAATGTTCAGCTCTGCACATTCTGCTTATTCAGGCCGCTGCTCCAGACCTTGTGGGGGATTCGTTTCTAAATGTGTGTTTGTGTGTGTCAACGGCAGGACATCTCAGACACACGCCTTATAATACAGACCCCAGTGCCACGATGGAGACAAGACAGTTGCTTTTCAGACTGAGGGGTTGTTTTTTGTTTCTTAGGGCCACAAGGCCACGCAGAACCCCAGGTGGAACAGCAAGAAAAGAAGACGGCCGCGTGTGCTTGTGTTTGGACAGTAGACTCGATGCCTCATCAGTGTCAGCAATGTGGGGAATGCCTTGGCAGGCCGAGCTTTCTGTCAGGTCGGGGAACAGTTGTTGGCTGTGTAGAGAAAAAAGAAAGACTGAAGGAAGATTTACACTTCAGACCTTTAAGGCCGGTGACATGCCACCCAGCTTTCAGGGCCGATTACTACGGGGGACGTTTTGCCACTACAGGGGCTGAAAGATGACTTTCCTTTGAAAGCAACAGGGCAGTTTCTAGTCTAAATGCTTTTGAACTGACAATGGTTGGGCTTATCTTTACCCATAAAGACCCATTTTTCCTTCAAAATAAAATGATGTGGAACAGACTACAAACCAAGTCGACCACAGAAGACATTTCTGATATTTTTCTGTCACGATGATGTCACAGTGGGTTCTTAAGGGTTAAGTGTTCTATTTATGCATCTGAGTAAAATCCAAAATATGTGCTCCAATAAAAGAAAATACAAATATCACAAAAACAAGCATGTGTAACTTGCACTCTCAGTATGTTTTTTTAAGAAATTATTCTAAACTTTAAGAAGTAGGCAGCGCTATTTTTTTATTGGCCTCTTAAGTTTACAGATACCACCATATTAATACAGCAACAGTATAAATAAACGTTAATTTTATTCCATTATTTTAGATGGGGGGAAAATAGAAATTCATTTTAAAACATGCAAAGTTTCTGTGGCAGTCTTGATTTGAAGCTATTCTTACATGTAGAAAAAAATCTTGCTTTAAACTCACATGGACTTAATCCTGGAGAGCCCAAGAACTTTTTTTTTCTGGGCTTTTGACATTCATTTGACTTTTTTTTTAAATAAACCAGTGAATCTGATCATTTTTATCTTAAATTTGTTTTTTCCAGAATGCAGCCTTTTTGCAGCTAAAAAGCGTGTTTGCAAATGTCTTCTTTGTGTTACTTTATAAAGTAATCAATTTTAAGATAATAGTCATGGCTAAAATGCGCATTAAGCTTAATTTTCAATGTTTATAACCACAAACTCGAAATAAATTCTTTAGGATCATACATAAAATATAAATAGACATGGTATTTTTACTTTTGCTTTGACTCAATTGTTTTTGTGCAAACTCGAATCCAATAGAACTAAAGCAAGGTTAAACTAAAGCGTGTCGGTATATTTTTAACAGTGCCTCAACAGGTAATGAGTCTTTGAAAGGGAGTAGGAAGGTGGTCAATGCATGCAATGATGGAACACAAGCATTAAAAGTTGCTTTTATTTTAGGTCACTTTGATCTCAAGTATTTTAGTGACTTGAGAAGAGATTTATGAGGAGCCGCAGAGACATGAACACATGAAAGGTCATCGCATCTTCAGTTCTTCCCATCCTGAAAAGTTGACCTGCTATAATCATAAACATGCAACACTCACTTTCATTTACACTTGAGGATCCCCTTCAGAACTCTCCACCTCATCAGCGTTTCACTCAGCGATGCAGTGTGGGACTCCAGCCTTAGATGGTGCTCTCCGCCACATCAAGGCTCGCTCTGCCGCTTCAGTCTGAAGCCTGCTGGGATTAGCCGGTCACCGCTCTGTTGTGAAAGCCTCGGTGTAGCCATGAGGCCACCCTGACAGACAACTTTTGTATCAACATGTCACTTTGCTTTTGTCAGTCTTGTTAGTTAGTGTGTGTGTGTGTGTGTGTGTGTGTGTGGTAGCGCTGATGGAAACTAACAGAGTTTCACATTTTCCTGCAGCAACTGCTATGTCATTGTTTTTACTATCAGGAATGCAGAGTTGTAAACGTGCAACAGTTGGACTCTTGTTTTCTGGTTTTCCTGTCATGAAAGCCACTCCTCATTTCTTTAAAGATGTTGTCCGTTCACTTTATAAATAAAAAAGATACAGCAAGATGCTCTAATGGGAGGCAATTCCCTTAGAGTTGACACGTTTGTTTCAGTTTCCAAATTCCTAAGTGACTGGAATGAAACCATGAAGGCACAAAGAAATACAAGATATCAATAAATAAAGCAGAGAGACAGAAGCAAAAGTCCTATACAGCTCAGTCTTTGTTCAGACACGCCGCTGACAATGTGTGTGTGGTATTTTCTGCTGCATCAGGACAGATTTACGGCAGGTTTGGCCTTGGGTTTCATGTCGCGTTTGTGTGTGCGATGATTCGTAGCAGGTGTGTGTTTGTGCGCATGGCTTTCGTCACAGGTGAAGAGTTCAGAGTTTGTCTTATCTGAGAAGAGAAAGTTAGCTCACCGCTTATCACTGCTTTGAATGGGACATCTTCATTCCAGAAACCCAAGCGGGCATAAGAAATCTTGATGGTGTCTCAGCTGCACTTCATGTTTGTTTCTGTGCTAATCCTTCTGTATTAAGGATTTGAAAATCCAATTAAAAATGTATTACATTTAACATTTGTCATACAGGCTTAAAATTAACCGCCAAATTTGAAAAAAATCTGATTTAAGAAATTTGTTTTGTAAAAAAAGTGAACCTCTGACTGGAAATATGTCTATGTTATTATTAATAATAATATATTAATAATATTGTTATTTATATATAATTATATTATAACTATTATTATATTATTAATATGGATGATCTTTGGATGACCTTAATAAATAATAGTTGACCACATTGTGAAGGCTGGAAAGCATCTTAGTGACCAGAACTTTCAAGCTTGTTAGAGTTTTAAAAAAGCTCAAGAAGAGATCAATTTAACATCCTCAGAATCTGATTTCATTTGAATTTACATAGTAAGGTTTGGAGCGTTGTACTTTAGAAAGAAATTAAACTGTAAAAAGTCATGTCTGGTGGGAATGGATCCACATTAAAACACAAAAGAACAGTGAACATTTACTTTTTGTTTGCTGGAAGTTGCCATTTGGTAATAGGTGGGAAACATCTGAAAGGACCAAACCACTTTAAAGAAAAACTATGGAAAAAACAATTTTGGTCCAGATAAAGGTTTTTTTTTTTATTATATATTTGAATCTGACTTTTGGACAAACCGCAGTGAAAATAATCAATCAGAAAGGCTAAGGTGGGACTCCCTGATTTTAGTGGGATAAAATCTTAAATACAACTTTATTAAAGAAGATTGTTTTACACGTATAAAGTAATTAAAGACCAGATTTCATTTGCTTTAATTTATAGGTAAGGTCAATGACAGTGCAGTTTTTTAGTCAACTGAACCAGTTTGCGGATTTATTCTTATTTGGGGTTTTTGTTACCGGAAAGAAGCCGCTTGGTTTTGTGAATCAGCACTTTTCAGTCATGCACTGTGGGAATAAAGAATGAACGTTTTAGAGTTGATGAAAATCATTTCATCTCTGAAGTAATCAGTGTTTTTTTCCCCCATTTGGTAGGTTTTGGTCAAAGCCTGATGGAGGGATGGTTCTGTCATCCCTGTGGCCACAGCTGATTATCATCTGACCAAACACTTTGGAAGTCACATCTAACCCAGACCTAGACACCAGCACTGGTTTCATTTTTACAGGAAGGTCTTTCTAAGAGAAATTTGTTACAGAATGTCGTACAGGAAATTCTTGTCTGCATGATTCATTATGTCACTCTTTCAAATGGTCAATCTTTCTGATCATCGGGATAAGGTGAAACAGGAAGTGAGGTTTAAAAACCTGATCCGTCCAGTTGTGGGCAGGTCGGTCAGCTGATGGAGCATTTTCACAAGGCCAGACGGGAAATGGTCAGCTGTGTCTAAGGCGTTTCCTCGACAACTTCTTCTTCCACCGTCTCCAGTTGTCATTTGTCAAAGTTATAACAAAAGTATTTCCAGCCCATTTAGGAATCAGAAGCACAACAAAGTCAGTAAACTAGCTTAAAATGAACTCCTTTTAAAGTTTGTTGGAAAAAATTTAGGTTTAGGATTAAATTCCTTTTTGTGCTGAAATCTTTCTATATTTCCTCACAGTTTGGGAAAGGAGGGGGATGTAAGTGAAAGAAGAAATGCGAGATAATTGCAGTGGCAGTTTGTCAGTTTGCAGCCATTGTACTGATTTGAGTACATTGTACTCACTGCATGTGTATACTGAACTGCACCAAAACAATTTATTATTCCAATTTTGTGACAAACCCGTTTTGGGCCTTTTGAGTTACAAACATCATGTCATGCCGTTTGTCTGCAACTCAGGGTGGAGCTCCTTTCCAACATTTTTAATGAGATTATTGTAATCTGATTACAACTGGTCTCTCACAAGTTCACAATTAAGAAAACAGGGGCAGTTTTCTTTTGTTTACCTGCAGTCTGTTGGTTCACACTAATGCAGTTTTCGGAGGTGATACTGTGACTTTTTTTTTTGCTGAATCTGCAGCTTTTCACAACATTCACTTAGAAACTTAAGGCCTCCAACGTACTTTACAAAATCCAACTGTTTTTTGTGGTCAAAAGAACAGGAACGCCATTCTGTCCATAAACATTTTATATTTTGCAAGGAGATGAAAAGCAGAAGTGTTGAAGTTCTTAGCAGTCTTGATTCTGCTTTTCACAATTCCTATTTATTTTCTTACACTAGATTTGAACACAAGACGACAAGAAATGATTAACCTCATGATACGATGAGAACAAGCTAGCAAAACTGCAACATTGGATCTGCAAAGCAATAAATAACAATTTTCTACCTCTAAAGAAGAGAGGTCTTACTTTAGGTCATGTGATTTACAAACAACCGTTGACGCTTTTGGTTTTGAAAGAAACGACCACTAGGTTGAAGTCATATGGGGAGATACTGACAGGAGAAAAGCAACAAAACGTTTTCAGGGCTTCCTGTGTAAAGTTTAAGAAAACCCATTTACCTAAAGTTCATCCATAATGTTTACTAATGATTGTTTTTTGGCTTTCAGCCTGGCTCAAACTGCAAAGCTGGAAAGCTCCAAAATTGCTCGCCATTTTTGTTGCATCAGTAATGTAAGGTTGGGTTGTGAGATGCTGTAAGCTAGTGGGAGAGAGTAAACAGAAGGATGTCGGGAAGCAGGGCCAGGCTTACCTTGTGCCACAACTCAAAGGCAAATTTCTAATGAACAATTGCTGCTCTACAGAAACTATCCAAGAAAACAGTTTTTTATTTTGGCTAAAAACTGCATAATCATAATTAAAAGAATGGTGGGGATTGTCTGGATTGAAACTCAAGATCTGTAGCCACAATGGGGGTCAAGTCTGTGTCTCCCTGTGTCGGTTTACACGGTAAATCTTACAGTTTTGTCAAAATTGATAATTGAAAGCATTTCTTATTTGTAATTTATAATGTTTTGCTTCTTTTGCTAAGCTCTAGAAAGTAAATGAGCTCATCTCCTTTTAACTTAATATTCATTACCAGCTAATGTAGTGGGTTCAGTTTGGACAAACGTTGTGTAATTTTGTCATGAATTGTTTTGCAAAAGTTGTCGGTCTGAGTATGGCCCTTTAAACAAAGTACATTCAATAGGAGAACAACGTTTTCCCACTTCATGTTTCAGATTCTCGTGGCATCAGGCATTTCATGAAAAAAAGCCTTGAGCAACAAAAAAAAGAATAAAAAAAAAAAAAAGCAGTGATTTATGTTGTATCAGTGATATCAACACAAACAACAGGGAGTGCAGGCATAGAACAACAATGAGTAGCAGTGTTGTAGCTGCCATTTAATATGTGCCTTGTAATGTGTCATTCAGCCAGTCCTCATCCTCCTCTGGAGCCTGCAGTCTGAGTCAGACGGCTGCGTAAGTGCTCCATACAAAGAGTCAACCTGCACGCAGCCATAAATAAGGTCCCCCCCCCACCCCTGGGTGTGACAGGACAGGTTGAGATGAAAGGTTCCTGTCTGCTAGCTTCCCCTGCAGCTTCTTATTAAAGAGCTTTTAACATGTAAACAGAACAGAGACACACACTCATAAAGCACACAGAGGGGGAGAGTGAGTGACCCTTCCTTCCCCTCTATCTTAATTTTTTATTATTCTGTCTCTGGCTTTCTCAGACGATGCGCGCGTTCACATTTCACGGGAATTTTAACGATACTACAGTGAAATGTACACAGACCCCCAGAAGTTAAATGAAAGCTAAAAGGAAATGTTTCCCATTCCCACACAGTTTATGACTGCTAACTTACTTGAAAAAATATATTTATATGATTTTTAAATTTTGTTAAAAAAAGAAACAAAAACAAATTAGGTTTAAAGGTTTACAAGTGAGGAGATGTTTTATGATAAACAGAAACAACACAAAATCCTCATGCCTCCTTGGTTTTAGTTTTCTTTACATGTTCCTCTTATACTTACCAGCATTGTTTGCTGCATCATGCAGGCTCTGGTTATCAGAGTTGAGTCTTGTGTACTCAGTCATGTGACTGGTTACATTTTTAAACATTTTCATGAAATGATTCCAGTTTCCATAACTTTGAACTTTGAATCATCATACCATTGAATTAAGCAGAAAAATGTTTGGTGTTTGGATCTTTTTTTTCTTTTTGCGTTCCTATTTGACAAAACCAAATCGTTATTTTAAAAATTGCTGACTGCCGAATGGAGCTTTCTAATCAAGCTGGATTTTGACAGGTTAATATTCTCCAGGAAACTCTCCAGGAGATTTTAGATGAACAAACTGGTCAGTTCAGTTAGAACAGATTATTTCAAATGGATTATCCTTGTCAAGATTAAGGTTTCATATAAAAAGGTGTATTTTCGAGAGATGAATATTACATAACTTATTACTGGGATTCCAGTAACTTCTATATTTAAGTTATCTAGTTGCTCCTTCACTGCATGAGCAGCCACGTCTGACAATTAAGTGTATTAATTCAAGCTTTCTTTGGATTTTTCATGTTTAATTAGGCAAATGGGCTCTTATCTGTGTAGGCTTCTGCAGGTAAATATCTGGATTGTTCCAGATCAGGTGAATATAATTGAGCCTTTTTCCTCAGAAAACTGGGAAACAGACGTCCTGTGTCCTGTAAAGTTGTAAATACCATGATAACATGAAAAGGATTTCTTTTATTTACATTCAGTAACTATTTTACTAAGTCTTTATCAATATTGTGGAAAATGTTAAAACATTCAATATTTCAAACATTCATTTCATATTTGCACAAATACGGCCATCTAAGGACAGATACTTCTGAACTTTAGTGTTGAAGCTGTGATGAATTCCTGCCAAGAAGTGTCAGGTAACACACACACACACACACTTTCACACAAACTCACACTCAGTCACTCCTGCTGGGTGATGTAGACACAACCCCACAGAGCGGGTTGGGTCTGACAATGGACCATCAGCAGGGAGGACCCTACAGTAATCCATGTTAGCATAAGAATGGAATAACATCAGTTCTCCTTCGGAGCTGAAAATCAGGTAAAAATGTCAAACCGCCCTCACATTTTTTTAAAATGTGTCGTGTCAATAAAAAGTAAGAGTCTGTGCTACCACGCTCAACTTCTGCCCACGAGCGGGTTGTCGTCTACTTGATGTGTTTAGACAGCGTCTTAATCCATTGTTCAACTTGTTCTTTGGTACTCCTGTGAAAGTCATTCATAACTACAGGCCTGTTAAAATGGAAACATCTGTTCACAAGCACAGATGTTATCCACTCACTTTAAAGACAATCCTACTTTGGCTGGAGAAGGCAGTAATCATGTTTCTTCTTATTGCACATTATCCAGGAGACCTGATTTCAGTGACCTCATGTTCAACAAAGATAATTTTTTTCGTTTAAGGTGATGCTATATTAAGGGAAGTCCTGGATTTAATAGTACGATGGGAATCAACGACATACAGCATGACTTAGAATAACCTAACAAATATTTTACAATACACTTACCAAACGCACAACAATGGTACGTTCAATTTTAATGACATCCATTAAGGAAGCCGTAAGAGCCTCAAGGAAACTAAAGACATCTGTGCTCTCCTCAAAAGTTTGAACACCACTACAGCTTCAAATGCCCCTACAATTGGAGGGGTAGGGAGAATCCATAGGGGTAGGGGATGAATTTGGATTTGGTCTAGATCCGTACCACTTCAGAGTCCACTTGGACATGGTCTGAAGTGGTCTGGGGGATTCTGGTGTGCAAGCCAGCCACAGTTTGTAAAATAAGTAAAATGAAATAAAAAATACTTTTCGGTAAACAATTCTCAGATACTTTAAAGCTTAATTAATTAATAAGTCACTGATTGAGGGCTAAAGTTAGCTTCACCGTGCTACATGATAGTGATAATACAATTGACATTTTAACTGAAGTGGTTTATCTTCTCTTTGCTACACACAGATTGAATGAGTGCAAAATTGATGACAATAGAAGACCCCTAAAAAGAAGTGACAGGATGTGTGTGGCAGAAAACGCCATAAATCAGCTGTGACATTGTCAACATGCTTGCTTCGTGTTATTTTCTACTGACTTTTTAAAGTTGAACACATTAGTAAAGTGTTCGTTTTCACTCAGCTTTGCTTCCATGTGTTTTTGAATGAAGCAGTGAGGTCTTCGGTTAGAAGGACGGCTCATGAACCAAGTTTTAAAGCTGATCCGCATTAGAGCGCACACAGCCTGATGTAAACACACACACACCTTTCAACTGTTTTGACAAAAGCTTAGATAAGATCTATGTTGCTGCTAGGGATGTTACCTCCACATCATACACACACACTCCCCCTAATCTCTCTGAGAGGCTCTATCTATCCCTGCAAGATTAATTAACTGGAAACAATGGTAGGCCACCACCTTAGGCAAAACATTATACCACTTTAAATAAATCACACATTAAATCTTTCAATCGCTTTTGGAAATTGACCTTTGTTTACATCCTTCTTATTTATTAATATATCGCTCTGCTGTTTTTGTGCCTCTGACTCCGAGGCGCACACAGACACACACCGTCACACACTGCAGTGCAGTGGAGTTCAAAGCGCAGCCTGGGGCCGCTGACGGAGGGAGGAAGGGAGGTGAATGAAAGAATGAATGAATGAAAGGAAGCTAACATACCTGCAGGGGTCAGAACAGGTGAGCTTTAATGGAGCCTTTCCCTTTCAGCTCTCTCTCTCGCTAACACACATGCTCACATACCTGAATACTGTCTCTGACCTGTGCCACGCAGCATTTGCTTGAAAGCGACTTACTTTTTATGCTCTAGATGCAAAAATCAGCCGTTAAGGCATCATTTTCAATGCCGTAATCAGATATTTTTCCACCATCCTCAGTTTTTCCCCCCCATCAGCCATGAAGTCCCTTGAGTTTGTGACCCTTCTCCTTTTCTGTTGTTCCCTGGGATGTTAGTGATCTACAGCAGATTGGGATTCCTCTCAACGTCCCATTTCATCGAGGATCCAACAAACAATTTAAGCACGCAGCTTTCAAGTAAACAGTTTAGATTTGGTCTTCAGGAGCTTGATGTGTAGAGCAAGAGAAAAAAAAAAAAAAGGTCTCTGTCCTCACCTTCTACTCTGAGTTCTCTGATCTCTAAGAAGAGAAGATGGGATAGATGGGGGGGGTTGTCAACCTGAGCCCCTCCCCGTGGTGCTGACAGCTCCAGGTCACCGCAAAAGTAACCTCAGTGGTGTGAGCACAATTTTGGTTTTGCATTATGCATTTCAGCTTTTTGCAGAGTTTTAATGCTCAGTAAATAGTGTTGGAGAGAACACATTCTTGTAGTATTTTGAATATATATATATATATATATATATATATTTACTTTGTTTAGTCCTGTAACACTTCATTACATGATTTGGTGCTAAAAAAGGAAAACAAACTTGAGTGAAATTAGGAACAAATTCTGATACAAAATTCTCCATTTGTGATTTCACCTGAACTAACCACACTGGGGGGCTGAACCTGATTCTTCTGCACGCACACAAACACTTCTTTGTGCTTCTGAACGTTCAACAAAGCACAGGGGAGAAAAAGGCCCTTATTTACCTGAAGCACCTCTGCAGAAAGAACAAGAGATCAACAGCACTTTTTTTTTTTCTTTTACTACCTCCTTTACCTTCTTTTACCCGCACCCCTGATCGCACCATTGTCAGGTAGGACAAAGGCCAGAGGGATGAAGGAGAGGGAAATGTCGGGGGGAGTTTGGGAGTTGGAGGAAGGGTGGTGGTGCTGAGGGGGTCGAGGCTCACCTGATAAGAGGATGAATGATGCAGGTCAGTGTTGCACGAGGAGGAAAAAAGAAATGATGAGCGATTCATCCAGAGAGCAACAGCTATTCTGCATTACCACCGAAACTTTCACTTTACCGTTCAGCTGGTGCAAAAATATCTTTAGCTTTTATGTTGGCAGTAAAGAACATCACTGCTGCTCGGATATACTCACACGTTTTTGCAAAAAAAAAAAAAAAAGGTAAATTTGCAGATTTTATAGTGTTAGTCAACTTCTCCTGACTTTTGACTGCAGTTAGGTGAAAAAAAAACCATGCCTGGTTCCCTCAGCTGAACCTTGGACGGGTCAGCTCGTCTCCACTGGATCCTTTCATCCTTGTATGTTTACTACTGTATCAAATAAACGCAGAGTGAGTCTTACCTCCTAACCTCCTACTCGCTTGTGCTTTTTGAGCTGAATCTAAAAGCCAGACAGCAAACCAGGCTGGAGCCGCTTTTATGGGGCTCAGAACAAAGCGTCCAGCAGAAAAACAAACATCAAAACTTTAATTGTAATCCGTCTCATTCCGAACTGCAAAACTACAGCTTGTTGAGTGTTTGATTGAAACTTTCAGATTTTTGCATTACTTTCATTGAATTATTGATGCTTTAACTTTAAGTTTTCCTTACTATATCATCAGATTTTCTATCAAGGTTTGGTTTTAAGGTCAAATTTTAATAATGTGATGCACATGTTTAAAAAAAAACAAAACAAAAAAAAAACACTATTTTAATGCAAACATCCCAGAAACTTGTAAAAATTTAATTGCCCTTCACAACAACTTTTAGCCAAAAACCTTTTCAGGACAGAAAACAATTACAATTTGAATCTTGTAAACCAATTACAGAAACATATTTCCTACTTAAATGTGTCTATCAATGTTTCTTCTTCCATTAATTGAATGAGAATTCAAATGAAAAATGTTGAAAGGTATTTTTCTGTAAAAATTCTCAGTCATCCAGGTCACGTTATTGCAGGATTCTGTTCTTCAGTGCAACTAAAGGTTTTTCGGGAAGCTTCTCTGCTGAGACATTTCAAGTCCAGTTATCCTGAAGAACAGAATCCTGCCATCTACATGTATACACACACATTGCCACAGTGTCTGCATGATTTCTAGATATCAAGCTCTATTCATGACTGTTTCTCCACCCAATTGGAACATGCCAGAGCATGGTATGTTGGAAAACATGCAGGAATACGGCCCTTGAGGCCTGGAGTTGCCTATCCCTGGTCTAAAGGATTAAAAAAAAAAAAAATCTAATCTTAAACTAAAAAACAAACAACTTATTTTCAATCATTCGATTTTTGGTACAGTTTTGACACCTCAAAACACTTAAAATACCACTAACTGAACATCAAATAAAATAGACTACACTAGAATAGAAATACTTTATTCATCCCAAGCTGGGAAATGTAGCTGTTGCAGCAGAATACACATTTAATCAGCATGCTAAACACAAGTTTCTGATGTTCAAAAGAAGCAGAATAGCCATTATTTACATAAGATCGAAATATAAGAATGAATAAAAAAACAAAGCGTGCAATTTGTAACAGCACTGAACAGAATAAGTACAAAGCAGTGTGAGATGTAAAAGACAAACCTTGTGTAAAAAAATAAAAAACTTTAAATTAACCTGAAAATTTCAAACTTTTTCAAAGACTCATCATTTGGTTTACTTGTTTTCCTAGATTCTCTCAAATCTTGTTTGAGAAAAAAAAAAAAAAAAAAAAGTTATTTTTGAATCTGAAATTCTTCCGTGACTCCTTTACTTTACTTTTGAGTAAAAATTGATTTTACCTGGAAGATACTTCAGCAGTCACATGTTTTTTTTTAAGAAAGCACAAAGCAAGAGAGAGCAAACAAGGCAAAGAAAGGAGGGTAAGAATCAAGATGTGGAATTTATATGGCCAGGGCTATAGGTTATGGTGAATTATCCTGAATTAACACTGTGTTTACTTTAGCTTGGAGGCTGCTGAGTGAGGTTGGGATGTCAGGTGATCCAGCTCTTTGTTATGGAGAGAGGCGGGCTGGCAAACGCAGCTCTAAATGAGTGGCAGGAATGTCATGTGAACAATGCAGGGATTCTCCGTCACAGCAGCATCCATCATCATTAGAGTTTAGCCGTTGTTGTGAAAAACGGCTGTGAGCACCTTTGTGTGAAAGTCCCCCTCTGACAATTTATTTTTAAGAAAAATTTTCCCAGGGGTGTTTTAATTCTGATTATGACGTTTTTAACCAAAATCTCACAACCTTAATGCCTTAAAAGGCCATATTTGACGTTGATCTGAGGCCTCTTTTTCCAAAATCTCCTCTGAGTGGGCGTGCCCTTTTGTGTTGTGTTGAGCTGAGTAGCCTCGCCCCTCTCTGATTATGATAGCTGTGTGTCTCGCTAGCATGAATCTTCACCGCTGCTACAAAAAATGTCAAGCAATGGTGAAAATATCCAGCCGTATTGTTTTGAGCCAGATGCCAGCTCGGACGAGGAAAGTGAAGAGCTTGACTTTACTTCGTAAACACATTTTTAAAATTAATTCACTTCTTGGTAGGAACTGGTTGCACTGAGCCCCGCGCAGATGTCGTCACAAGAGGTTCTACAGCGTGTCATGTGGAATTGTTGGATAATTGTTGAAAAAAAAAAATCACCAACCAAGATCACAAAATTGCTTCATCTGTAACTGCTCCCACGTGTAAGGAGCTTGAATAAGACGTGGGCTGAATGAGACGCCAATGTCTTCTCCGACAGATGAGGATGAGGACGACTTATAATGCGTAATTTGGCCACAGTTTAGACAGCAATTGAAAAGGAGAAAAACTCAGAAATACAAAAACTAAACCGTTTCTTAGTTCTCTTTAAAAGAAAAATGCCACACATAAATGTAAAAAAAAAAAAAAAAAAAAAAAAAAAAAAAAAAAAACAAGATTTTCATTGGAGGAAGGCTTGTACTGTTGAGGTGCTGTGACTTTGACCCCCGACCTCTGCACTGGCACTTCATTGCTTTTGTCATAGATGGAGTGACAGAAGGAGGCGTTTGCTCCTCATCTATGTGAAAATAATCCGTTAACGAGCTCAAATCATATTGGACCCAATATCTACTGAAATACAATTTTTTTTTATCTTGATTCCCAATCACATGCAGGGAAAACTTCAGTTGCAAAGTATATTTAGAATTTTTATGCGCAGCTTATATTCTTGTGCCCTGGTTTAATTTACTGAACATTAATGTTTACCTTTAACTCTGATTTCTGAGTTTATTCACGGCATCAGAAAAAAAGAGCTCTAAGCCTAAGCATATACCAACAATCTGGTGTAAGTTTACGGTTAACACAAACAAACAAACTACAGGTAAATGCAATTCGCTTCCCTTTAACGCTTATGTCCCAAAACAGCAAACATTGGCATTAATGAGTGAGAAAACAAAGGCGATGAATGAGCTAGTGTTGGTTTTTGTTGAAGCTTCCTTTATTGAAACAAGCTCAGCTGAGGTGGGGTCATTAGCTCGTCATTTCCAGCTCTTTAACTAAACAACAGTGTTCTGTGATGTTTGACAGAGGTTTCACTTTATCCCTCTAAAAACTCAAAGTGGGCATTTTGGGAAGCTTAAAGTCCATCAGAGTGTTGATTGTGTGTTCCAAACTCTGTTAAATGTTTCACTGTACCTTCTAATGCGGGAAGTAAAGCAGTTTTTTGCATAATGCTAAGTTTTTTTCCCCCTTATTATTAGTTCTTTTTTAAAAGTAAAACAAACAAACAAACAGTCACCTTTATGTTCTTTTAGGAAATTACTATAATTCTTTAGTTTAAAAGACTATATACATATAATTTACTGACAACAAAAGGAACTTTACATATTAAGAAAAAAAAATAGAAAAGACTAGGAGAAACTTAGGAACATCTGAACCTAACCGGCCTCTTTTTTTTTTTTTTTAATAGATGCAATAGACTCTTTCATTTCCTCTGTTTCAAGACTTAAAGGCATTGGTTAAATTGACATTTTGCAATAACAATAAAAGTTATATTCTTTCCAAAAATAAATAAACTCTGGAAAAAGACCAATGAAACCCTCAAAATTAAGTATTTCAAGAAGTTCTAAAAAAAAAAAAAACCAACACAGCTTTTATCACAAAGCATGTTTTCCATCTAACCTTTGGCATCTGCTTTGTCAAAAGTCCCTAAAATATGGTGAGGCATTCAAATCAAATCATGACAAACATTTTAAATAGTTGCATACTAAAGGAGTGTTTGTTAGTGGGTAATTGATCACACTCTGGAAGCTAACAATGAACTAATATTTGCCAAGTCAATTAACACGCGTTAACAGGGCTCCACCAACTTGAAGTGAGGTTTGCCAGGAACCAAGGCTGAGTGGATGTTCAGCCTGGGGGTCATGAGTCTGTGCTGTTTTAAAAGAGCGAGAACAAAAGAAGGGAAGATTTCCAACAAGAAGAGAAACCATATGGAGAAAATCACTGATCAATAGGGATAATCACAGCTGTGTGTCCCTCTCCTGCTGCCTCTGCCCTCTGGAATATACAAAGTGGGCTCAGGGAACAAAGTAGGAACAGGATAGTATTCTTCATGAGATCAAGCAACTGTGGCTCCCATGTTTTCCTTTCACCAAATCACAAACAGTTTCCAGAGATTGCACTGCATCCTACATACTCTACATTTGTCAAATGAACGTAACTGTCTTTAAAGACCCACTCAGATGAAAACTGTGTTTTTAACATGTCAATTTTTCTCCTGGAGGACAAATAAAGGAAAATAAGCTTGAAATTGCATTTCTGAGTATTTCTTTATCCTTATTTATTCAAATCAATCAAGAGCTACAATGGCAAGCCGAAAGCTCCTTCCCTCACTCCATGCTGACGCATCCACTTGCAGACAATTAGATCCATGAATGTCTTCAATTCCCTCATCCGAGCTGGCATCTGGCTCAAAACTGCAAGATTGTATGGCTCCAAAACTGCTCTGCCTTTTTGTTGCACAGAGTTGAGGTTGTGAGGGGCTGTAAGCTGGTGGGAGAGAGTTTAAACAAATGGATGATGGAAAATGAGGAAAAGTTTAAGCACCAACGATGCCACCCAACAACTCAGTCAAATTATCTATTAAACTACTGCCGCTCTGTAGAAACTATGTTCTAGAAAACAAAAAAGAAAAAAAAAAAATGGTGAAATGGATTCTTTGTGAGGAAGTTAGCTGGCAACACTTTATTATAAGCGCTGCAAGATTGAGCAAATTCTTGCAAAGATTGTAACATTTCATGGAACCATTTTTTGCCGTCGTTGAGTGTCCTCAGACATTTGTCCGAGTAAATATTCACATGTGTGTGTGTCACAAAGCCGGTTTTTAGACTGAGCAGCTTACACATTGGGGGAAGTTTGGGTAGAGCTTGTTTGCTAAGAAAACTCATCAGGCTAATTCTTCACTACTTTAATCCAGTGGTCTAATTCCCAAGTCTGAGACTGTGAACTATGTCTTTAAAGGATTACAAAACAAGGAGAGCTGGACTCGCCAAAACAAGGACGACTCTCCCTGTTACTGTCAAGAGTCCAGACACTCTTTTAGTCAGACAAAAGTGTTGCAAGATTTTTTTAACCATTCTCAGAGAATAAAAAAACAACCAAAACAATCCTGTGCTATTGGATTGTAATATACACAAGTGGGGTGTATTGGGGATGAAAAAAAAAAAAAGCAGCAATGACTACTTCACTGAAACTATGTTAAAAGTTAGAAACAGAAATCATGTGGAGTAACGGGAAGACCTTCAACTGCCTGCACTTTTTATTTCTGAATGGAACCAGTAGTTACACAGGAATCATTAGGACATAAAAATTCTTGAACCTTCTCACAAAATCACTCACAGCTGGAGAAGAACTTCTCACCATGGTAACAAAGACAATGGAAAAGGAGCTTTTAGAAATTTGTAGTCAGAACGTATAATTTAACACCAGCTTTGTTTACTCAGTGGAATGTGACGAACAAGTCATCCTTTCTTTTGTTTGGGAAAGAGTGTGTCCTGATTGATGCACCACTGTAGAAAAAGCAATTCCAATGCTTTTAGAGATACTTTTTTTGAAGATAAATGTCATCTTGAAAATGCAAAAACAAGGTCCATCTAAAAATGGTTTCACATTTCACCCAGATTTTCCACTGAGCCTCTTTCACATTTTTTACATTACTTTTTAGCATCCCATAGTTTTGAATGAGTGTTTGCTGGAAAACTTTAGGCCCAAATTCAAATCCTTTCCATCTAAACCAAAAAACCTCCAGTGCAGCCCCCCCATGTGTCAGTTCAGACAAACATCTGATCATACAGAGGCAGCAACTCCACCCAAAATCCCCGTACCAATTCTCTCCCAACGACAAAATTGGCCATCTTAAAACGGCAGAACAAGAAAACCTGAATGGGAGTTCCCCTGCTCTATTTAGTTTGGTAAATTCTCTGTAATGCACTAAAGCCCAAAATCTTCCGTCATTGTTTCTTCCTCTGAATCCGTCTCTCATCGCTATGCATTCAAATAGAGCATCATTCTTTAGTACTTACTGAGTATTAGGGCCAGTTTACAAAAAAAAAAAAAAAAAGTTTTAATTACCACTTTAAAGTAATAAATTTACAAGAAAAAAAGTTGTTTTTGTTAAATTATGAGAATAAAGTTGTACATTTACGACTTTAAAAGTTGTATGTATCACTTTGTTTCTCGTAAATCGATGCATTGTAATTGTATCACTTTAAATGTTTTAAATGTGCGACTTTAAAACACATACATTTACTTGAAAAAAAATAGAAAATTTATGAGGAAAAAAAAAAAAAAAAAAAAAGTCATAAATTTACAAGAAAAACCCCCAAAGTTGTCCTTTATCTGCGACATGCTTGAATATGAAAGACGTGGAGCTTTTTGTGAAGCTTTATTTCTGGATAGGATTTGAAAACCAAGAAATTCTGAACCTTTTGGCGACTCAAAAATCAAAATCATCATGAAAAGAATATGCTCACGACTGGGCCTGTTCAGAAGAAAGCATCGCACAGACTTTGTGAAGATCTTGTCTTTCTTGGAGACAGAAAGAATTTGAACTGGAAAGCTTTTTTTCCTGATAAATTTTACTCGCGGTGAATCAATCGTCCGCCGGTTCAGGCTTCTGCGGTGTGCGTCTAATTCTGAATGCGCACTTCGTAGAACACAATTCCGCTTAAAACATGATCTCTTACAAAATAAATAAATATTCAATCCATTTTAAGTACTTTATTCTTGTTATTGTTTTAGGTTTAGATTGATGGTTAATGTGGCCCGTTGTCACAGTAACACAATACATCGCTGGGCCAGCGACCATTTAAAGTCCAGAAACACAATGTTTGTTTCAAATATGCTGTATATCAGCATCTTTGAGTTAACGATGTATAAGTGTAAACATTTCAGACAATAAAAATAAAGAAAACATTTTCTCTTTGGCCTTTTTTTTTTTGTTCAAAAGCTTTGTGGTCTTGTTCTACACTGATTTTTGGTTGACCCATTCTGTGCCTTTTTGCACAGTATCCTTTTTAGAATGCTTGAGACTAACAGGGGCTAGATTGCAGTGTTTCCAAGACCCAGGCGACTCATTGGCCATAAATAGTGCAAATGTGAATATTTTACTTCCAAAATAGAAATGAAAAATAGTCTCCTAGAAACTTTTTCTGCTCTGCTTTTCAACTAGGCATTAAAGTTAGCCTAAAGATCAAGCAGCAAGGTCTGCATTTGCTGCTTTATTGAAAGTTGGAGAAATAAGATTCCATCACCTTCATATTCTCCATGGTTGGGATGAGAAACATTAAAAATGCAAGATGAAGTTAAAGACTTTTGGGCATCTTGCTGGAACAAGCACTCCCACTTTAAAGCTGGATTCTAGGATAATTAAAAATTGATTCAATGCAAGGGGTGTTGTGGTGCAAAACCATATAGTGGAAATAATATAATGGTTCCAATGGTTAAAATAATGGGTAAAACAAGAGGGAACCAAATCTTTTCTAAGGGTGGCAAGTTCAACTGTCACACAAGATGTAAATATTTAGCCCTAGCATAGTATGGTCAACTTCCAACTGTTTTCTAATTTAAAGTCTCAACTAAGAAACTGATGAGTTTGAAGCTAATAATGCAAACCAGTGCACAATGTTCAACACTAATAGTTCAACTATTAAAAAAAAGAAAAAAAACTTTGTGAAGTTGGTGGGCGCACATTATGTCATCACATCTGTGTGCTATAAACATCCTTTTTGAAGACGGGAGTTTACCTTGGGTTTGTGGTATGTCATTCAAAACTTGTTACTGCCCAACATCAAATTTTTTTTGTCAACAATTCACAATAATATGGAACAAAAAGTTGGGAAAATCCCTAAACTCATTCCAATGGGCTCAAAAGTTCACATACAGTACAACTAAAAAAAAAAAAAAAAAAAAAGTTTTTCTTTCCAGAATTTAGTTTTAAAACCTATGAGATGTGATAGTTAAAAAAAAAAAAAAAAAAAAAAAAGTGGTAAATTAAGTTGTAAAAATCCAAATGGTTTTCTAACCATCCAGGAATTCATAAACACACTCACACACCAGTCACCCCACCTTACCCCCTGTGTGGCGGCTGCAGGCTCAGATTTGAAAGGGATTTGTTTGACCCATGAGGTGTTGTGGGGGGGGGGGGGGGGTTTGTGGGTTTTTTTCTGGCGGGGGGGGGGGGGGGGGGGGGGGGGGGGTTTGTGGATGTGTGTGCTGTGAGAGTTGTGTATGGGACGGGGGAGTGTTTGTCACTGTTTAGGCTGAAGACGCAGACAGACAGTAAAACATATGTCGCTCCCAGGGAGAGGCCATCTTGCTAATTTAGCCGCGGTGGAAGCTGCAATGCAGCGCTCAATAGTTTGACTCATCCACACCCCAAAAACCCCCAAACCTGCTGCTTTACAGCTCGCCAGAGGCAAGGTGGCAATATGGAGGGGAAGAAGACCCCGTGAGGTGTATGCATGTGTGTGAGCACATACTCCCTTCAAGGCAGAAGGGACTTTAAGAGCGGCCCTCCCCCTCTGCTTTTCAATGTCTGACATTCCACTTTGTTTATTTCATAGTTTCAGAATTGTTTTTGGGACTTTGGATCCAATTTGAACAATGTTTTCTTTCCTCGTTGACCAGCCTACAGTTAATGTTAATATTTTTTTAAGTTTATTCCAATAGACTAAAAGTAGAGGTCACTGCAAGTAGGATCTAGAGAAATCCTCGATTTCCATTGAAACAAACCAGGAGAAAATGAAAACAGTTACATTTAACTGTAGCTGAAAAATGGACAAATGCACAATTCTTATTTAACATAAAAATAATGAGATAATATTTGAAAATTGATAGCAGATGAAACTTTTGGACAAATATGACCTAGTAAAAAATACCATAGGAAAAAAAACTAGGAGTGTAATGGCTTCATATGTGTTCTGATAAATCTTTTCATGAATGTTCTCTGATGTTCAGGTGTGTTTTGGTAAGGTAACAGTCTTTTGTCGTATCAAATGTTGTTGGTGACTCATTTGAGCTTACAAGAATAGGCCAACATTTTAGGAAGTGAATAAATAGAGTCCTTACCAACTGTTTTTGGGCCCGTATGAGTGGCTTCCTTAAGGTTTGTTTGTACATGAAGGGTTCTCAGAAACCAAAGAACATCTGAACCACTAAGAAGTATGGATTTTTATTATTTTTCCTATGATGGACCCAAAGGCAGGTTTGTGCGTTTCAAATGTATTTTGGAAAAACACACTGCAAAAACTAAAGTAAAAAGACCCTTGTATAAAGAAAAACTGTTATTTTATGCCTGGCAAGAAAATGGCAAAATGATCATAGTTTGAGGAAACATGTCTTTGTGACTAGAATTTTTTCTTAGAATAAGAATTCGTGGTAAGATCTTTTTTTTTTTTTTTTACCCCGTTCACAGATTTTTGCCTTAAGAAAATCTACCAATGGGGTAAGAATTTTTGACTTATTTTTAAGAGCTCTGCTGGAAATAAGATGTAAACAAACAGCGGAATGTGTAAATTTCCAAAATGAGGCCCGAGGAAGTGGATGGAGGTAGATAACTGAGTTAACTCCACCCACTTTATAATATCAAAAGTGGTCAATCATGCACAATAAAGATAAAAAAAGAGCTTTGTTAGGTCCATTGTCCCACCATGAGAGAAAAAAAAAAAAAAAAAGAGGTATCCAAAAATTTGACCTCTAACAAAAAATCAAAACACTCGATTAAAAATAGTTTACCAATTTTCTTCGCTTGTTTGTATCAGAGTCAGGATGTCATCTGAAGTTTTGCTCAAACTTTTAAAATCAGACTTTAGATTGTTATGAATTTGTGTTTTTTTTTTTTTGTTAAATGTATCCTTTGCCCATTCTGAGTCACATGGATAACTGACAAAGTACAATTTGTATTTGTGTGCATGTTTTGAACAGATTGATCTCAGATTAGGTACCATCTCTCCAGGGGAGGAAAAGAATAACCAATTTCTTAACTTTTTATCATTCTGGTCTTCTTGTGGTTATTCTGATGTTGTCTTACATGCTTTAATTTTGTCCACCCTTCTGTTGGTCTTTCACAGTCACTTTCACTCCACATTCTTGTTAAAATGTTTGATCTGTGATCCACCTACGACTACCATAAATCACATAAACATACATGTAAAATCCAATTTTTATGGCTTTTGTATCACAAAGTAGAAAAAAGGCACAAAAAAAAAAAAAGCTGGCCTTAATTAGGTCTCGTAAGTCTGTAAACAACATCACATGAGAAAGAGTCCACTACTTTGAAACAATGTGGTCTATTTAAAAACAGAAATGCAGAAGCAATGTATGAAACATCAACTGCAGTTCATGATTCAGTAAAACAAATCATCACTGAACAGGAAACTTAGGCCACTCTTTCTGGCAGTGTTGATTCACGTTCAGCTGTGCATCTAGAACTCTCTGCTCTGGACTGCATGTCCACTGAATCTCTGACGCTAAATTGTTACCAGCAGTATACTGAAAAACTGAATATTTAAAGTTCTTCGATCATCTTATGATCTATTGCAAAAGCGGTCCCACTGGTCTTTAACTATTATACTATAAAATAGACTTATTTTCTGCAGAGCAGCAGGAGTTCATCAGAAGTCCTCCTCAGAGTTGGCAGGACTGTTGAGGGGAATAAGCCCGTAACCTTCCCATCATCCCTTTGGTGGTTACTCTGTCCCACGAGCTTACAGCCCCTCACAACCCCAAGCTAATATTAGCATTGCAAAAAACTGTTGTGCGTGTACAGTTTTGAGCCAGATGCCAGCTCGGACGAGGAAAACAAAGACGTACATGGATCTCCTCATCTACACATGGATGCATCAGAACGGAGCGGAGCATACAGTTTATTGCTTGTTTCTAGGAAACAAGATTTTTCAAATGCTATTTTTTGTCAACTCCTGACTGACCAGGATTTGAAAACAGAAACAATTTTAATCTTAAATTTTCTTTATTTTTATGTCCTCTGTTATGATAAAATGCTTCAAGAATATGTTAAAATCATCATTTTCATTGGAGTGGGTCTTTAAGAAAGTATAAAGATCCTTGTTTTAGGAAAAAATGTCTTCTTTTCTGTTTTGTAAGTAATATAATGTCAAGAAAGTTTTTCAGTTGCACATCTCAGGCACTAGAATTTTTCTTTCTTGAAAAAAAATTGAGAACTCTTCATTCTTACTGCATGGCAGTTTTTTTTTTTGTTGCCAAAAATTAAATACTTAAAAGTTTAAGAATTTTTGAGTCATTTCTAGGAGGTCTGCTTTTGTATGCATCATGATTTGCTTCTAATGCACATTCATCTTCTAACACTGTTTTTGTATCAGTGGTGGCCCAAAATGCAGGGGACCAGGTTTGGCGTCAGAAAATCAATACGTTTAATAAATAAACTGAACCACGACAACATCATGGAGAACCAAAAAGGTGGCAAGCAGCACAGGTGAACTGACAACCAGACCCTTAAATACACTGAGGTTGATCAGCTAAATGAGGACAGCTGTGGATGATTAACCTGAAACTGGTGTGACTGACAAGGGTAACTCAAAACATGAACACATACAACAAAACCCAAACTAAAACCAGAGAATCCTTACACAGTTAGGCTTTAAACAAGATGGATTCATTTAAACACTGATTTTTAAATGGAAAGAAAAGTCTTTGGTCAGCTTTAGACCAGAACTGGGTTCTCAGGTTTTAAGTTTGCAGAATAAATCTAAAGTTTTACAGTCTATTTCAAGGACTTTTTGCATTGCTTCCCAGAAAAAGAACATATTGTTTCCCTCTTTGCAATGGGACTGCAATGTTCCTTTTAGATTATCATGCCAACTCAGATCTTTGTCAAACATTTTTCTGTGTTTTTGATCATTTCTTTACATTTGAAACAAGAAGTATGTATTATTTAAAATGTTATAACCCACTTTTCACAATGGTTTTCATGCTTTGCTTCCTGAGCAGCACCTTTAATGATCAAATGTTTTTCATGGTGACGAGGCTCCACATATGCAGCAGATTATTACAAAAGTTTATCCTGTATAATTTTCACAACATCAAAACCAGGCAATCTTCTGCATGACATCAATATGGTCTTTAAAAGCTCTAAATCCAGAAGCTGGCTGCTGGGGAAAAACTCAATATGTACACATTTGGACTCTTCCATCCTGAGTCACTGACAGAATGTCTCGGCCATCATGTACAGGTAAGGAACACTTGGAAACAGGGATTTTCCCAGGTTGCAAAATAACACATGACTGTAAAAGGGTCACATCACTTTAAAAGGTCCACAACATCAATGATCAAAGAGAAAGACAAAAGAAGGCGGGGTTCTAGGGCTCCATCAGGTTGCCGCGGGAGACTCTCCCTGAGGAAATGTCGCCGGTGGCAGTCCCGTCGTTGTGGCATAAATTATAGACTTGAAGGATGGGTAACCATTACCTGGACCTGCTTGCTCTGTCTTTTTGTTCTATCCTACAGTTTCTTTCATTTGTTTTTTTCGTCTGAACCGATTCGTCCTTAGGGTTTTTCCATCCAGGAACCAAAATGCTTTTTTGTAATTCTTAATAGCCATCTAATTGGTAAAACTATAGGATTAGATTATTCCTCACATTTGAAATTTACAATAAACTCCATTAAATTAATGTTTGCTTTCACTCCACAAATTTAATTTAAAAATGACTTTTTCTTTCCAAAATTGTTTCTCGGTTTCAAAACATTTAATGAAGGGAAGAAACTTGGACGGAAAACTTCATCAGTGCATCTCCTAAACATAGTGTTTGCTATTTTTAGATTTCTTTTTTGCTGTGTCGTAAGAAAATATTTCATTTTACAGCATTGGTGGATGGATTTTTTGTTTTTACTTCAAACACTTAAACATAGATTAATCATGCATCAAATGCTTTGGTGACAAACAGCCTCTCAGTCCATTTACTGGATACATGTTTAATTGACTGCCAGCAATACAGACCAGGGTGCTGTTCTGGTTACAAAGACGTAGGAGGTTCCTTGGTTAGGGGGCTGAGATCCCATGTTACCAAAGGTTCTCCTACAGAAATACCATCTTAGAAGGCCCTAAGGACTTTACAATAACAGTCCAATTCACACACACATTTACACACTGATAGCGGTACTTAATGCTGGCACCAACCTAAAACCACGATGAGCAATGTGGAGTTCAGTGTCTTGCTCAAGGACACTTAGGTGGGCAGAGTAGGAACCGAACCTGTAATTTTCCTATCAGATGTTGACCACTCTACCTTTGAACCATGGGTGCCCCCAGAATGGCCACAAGGGACAAGATCACACACTCACTTTACCTTCCTCTATGTAAGGTGTAGAACTGATCCACCGTTTAAGGACCGAAGTAAAAACCACCATGTTCCTCCTGAAATAGAGGTTCACATATTGGCCACATTTCCTCTCTAGTACCTAGACTTGACTTTTCCAGAGAAATTGAGTTGTGTGACTTTCTTGTGGTTGTAACACACCATCTAGTCCCCTCTCTTAAAAGGAGTGACCTTAACGTTGGTTTAGCAAGCCAGAGACAATGTAGCCGACTGTGGTGCATTGTCACAAAGGTGTGTTTCAGATAACCCTACAGCATCTATAAACTTGAAGTGTTTTGGATGGACCTAATCCATCACTGTGCCTTTCCACTGAGGAGGATTTTGACTACCTCAGCAACTCTGGGTAGGGTAGAGGGGTAGGTTCCACCTCAGCTTCTGCTTCCCTCAGCATGTCGGTAGGATGCAGAGGATCTTTAAAGTATTTCTTCCGCCTTTCAACATCTTCAGTGGTGGTCAACAACTCAACACTTCCACTGTGTATTGCAGTGGTAAAGAACTTCTTTCACCTCCTAAGGTAGTGTGCCAAAGGCTCACAAGTATTTCTTGGAGGTCGACTGATCGGGACAGCTAGTTAGTACTGAAGGTAAAACGTGTCAAGTTTTTCTGACATCAGGTATTTCCCTTCACATAGCGTTGACTTTGAAAAAGATGTGCCAAATCAAAACAAGGCCAAACTAGGGTTGTTGGAGGAGAGTGACTACTGCATAAAGATGAGGGAAAATCCATTTTTTAGTCCATGTTTTAAATCAAACAACCATTCAAGTCTTTTCCTCATCTAACTTCTTCCCCCTGCATTTCTGTCCGTTAAACACTTCCTCCTCAGGTTTTCCACCAGTCCATCTTTTATCTCCTTTCTCTTCCTTTCACCACCTTTTTGCTGTTTCTCCCTCTTTGAGCTGACAGCTTGTCTCTCGGGGTAGGAGGTGCTGTGTCACACTAATCGGAGAAATGCCCATTACAAACAACACACACACAAAAGCACACGCACACACATCTGTTGTACAGGCAGTTAATGAGTCAATATGTCAACACTGCTCCAGGGCAACACAACAGCTCCTGTGGGGAGCAGTTGGTGTTCATTTGGAAAGAATTCTGCAGAAAAGTGAGTGCTTCTGTGCCAACTTCAAGAACTGATTAAAACCATTTGGAAACCTCTGATAGATCATCAAAATGTAGAATTTAACTAAAAAACATGCCTTGGTTAAAAACCTTGTACTTGCACAGAGTTATTCCATACGTTATATAACACTGTATTACAACAGAAAGTTTTCTGCAGCTAATGTGACACAACTGAACCACTCATTCAAGGCTAGCTGTGATCATCGGGTTTAGTGCTCTTCCTGCTCATTTCATCCAGCATCAGAATTCTGATTTCAATATTTATTCCAAACACCCAAACCTGGAAACAGCCTCCATTTCTGGGTGAATGGCTCTACTCTTTGAAATGTAACCTTATGTCACAGTGATGACTCTAGTGAAAGCTGTTCTAGTTGTGTACATCAGAAAATAAATCAGGGCATTGAAGCTGATTACAAGCAAAACAATTTTGTGAATTTTCTGTAGTAAATAAGCAGTTATGACAGTGATGAACAGAAGCAAAGTAAAAACCACAAAAAAACAGACTGACCTTGTTGGAGGAGTGTGGCCCTTTGATGGAGTGGTGACCCATCCAGGGTGTATACCATCCTTGCAGTGACAAGGATAGGCTCCACCAACCCTGTGACCCGGAAAAGGATTCAGTGGGTTTAGAAGATGGATGATTGGAGGAAAACAAAGGTCCAGCTGCACTGACAACAGCACGAGAATATGAGAAAACAGTGAAGCAGCTGTGGTGATTTTAGGTCAAGCCACAAGTTAAAATTTGGCCGAATAAAAAAATAAAACACTGCTGCAGACTGAAAATGAACTACACTAAATGTTAAATGAAGTAATTGAGTAAATGCAAACAAAACAAATATTACCTCAAAACAAAAAAAACATGAAAACAATTTTTCCTGTTTCATACTTTCCTTTACTAAATAAAATAAAGGTTACATTCAAAGTAAATATCAGTTGGTTTTATCAGTTGGTTTTGTAAGACTATAGAGAAAAGTGTGGAAAGTGTACTGTTACTGTAAATCTGCTTTTTTTTTTTGCCTGAATTGTTTCTCAATTTTTCCTTTTTTCCCCTATGGACCTTTGTACAATTATGATATTGCTAAATCTTTCATTACAGTTTGTTGCACAATTCTTTTAAAAGGAAATTTATTGGAGTCGAGTGCAAGATTTTGCAAAAGTAGTTTAAATCAACAGATTACAGAAGATTCCCATTGCTTTTTATTCCTTTTGCTGGTTTTCATTGAAGATTTTGTTTTAATTTTATTTAAATGGAAAACTGCCTTCAGCTTAACCAAATGGTTATTATTTTAAGTAAGTTTTCGTGCAGAACTAGACTCTATAAGATTGGACAACATTTCTGAGAACATGTTATTTGCTACATGGTTTTAATTAGTGTTTCCTATAGAACAAAACTTTCTTTATGGTTCAAATACAAATCAAAATACACAAATGACAAGATGTTTTAAAAAGATTTTCCACTTTAATAAAGGGTCATCTTTGAAAAGCTGTTTTAAAATGAGTAATTGTTTTACACTCGTGCAACAGTTCCTCAAGTTCTCAAATTGATTTCTCCTCCACGGTCAATTTTCAAACTATTGGTGCTTCAGTGTTTTAAAAAGGAGACTACCCATACAGAACGTCATTAGCAAAACCGAGTGCAATCTGCATCTGGTACCGGGTTATGGTTAGGGTTGGGGGACCTGGTTAAGGTTAGGGTTGGGGGACCTGGTTAAGGTTAGGGTTGGGGTAACGGTGCGGTCTGGTACCGGACCGGTTTGCGGTCTGGAGGTTGGGGAGCCTTGATTTATTCGTATGAGCCAGCACATCAAAAACGACAAGGTGGGGACACCCAAAGCATCAATTTTTGACGCGGAGGGCTCCTTACCCATGCGTCAATATGTGACGACTTGGGAGTGAGAATGGAATATGGCAGGACCATATGTCTTTCTTTTTATATCTCTCTGTTAGAGGATTCTTCTGTAAGACAATTTTCAAAGAATGAATCATCTTGTTCAAATGTCCCTCTTATTAACAGATCTGTCTGTCTTTATGTTGCTCTCGTATTTTTTAAGATGGGAATGTTTTTTGTTTTTATTTCTTGCATTTGATGGTGAACAACTTTTATCTTTCAAGCATTTCACATTTAACTCAGTTATTCAAATCTTAAGGGTTTGTTGTTTCTTGGGCTCACCAGTTAAAAGACCCACATCATACTTTATCTCAAGGACACTTGACTTTGTCCTCAACTTTTCTGGTGGGTTCATGTCCAATACAAGTAATTCAAATTAGCTGTAGCAAAAAGAAAAGGGGTTTTAAGGCATTTATCAGCTGTAAGAACCGTGAAGTGCATGATTTGTGTTCTTGTAAAACAGGTAATCTGTTTGGATGTAAAAGAGGCCAAAGTCACTTCTTTACTCTGTGACCTGTAGCTCCCGAGGCCAGACAGGAAATGCTCAGTAAACACAAGAAGGGGGAGCAAGACAGTAGATAATATCTGAGGCTGATTCAATCACAGCACCGTGGGAAACAAACACACACTCACCCACACAAACACAACTTTGCCTTAAAGACAACATAAAATGAGGTATCTAAGTGGTCACTTCCATGGAAACTCTGGCCGCCGCGCAGGCCAAAGGTCTAGTTTGATGTGAACTTTTACCTCACTTTTTGTGAACTCGTGTACATAAACTACACAATTGGCAGATACATAGAGTGAGTTTTACTGGACCCCTCAGACCTCCCCCGACTCTGTATGTGGTCCAGAATGAGAAAGTAGACGACAAAAACACACTTCAGATGAACACGCGCTATCTTTCAACAGCTCTCTTCAGATGGCAAAACATTTCTTCACTGTCTCCACATGAAATTTTCCGACCTCCTTTTAGCGTTGATGGATGCGGTCGTGGAGCCGGTCGGCCCTGTGCGTCGGAAGTGTTTGCAGGGTTTTAGGCACGTTGTGTTTGGACTGCAGTCTCTTGTTAACATTGGTCTGCCTACAAACACACTGACATGTGATTAATGGAAATGAGCCATGGAGGAAGCATGGTGGGATAAATCAAATGCACTCAACCTGTGCTATGTAGGCTTTCCAAGGAGTGTGTGTGTGTGTGAGAAAAAAGGTTAAAGAGAAAACGTTAATAAAAAGGGACAGAGGGAAAGTTTGGAAGATTTATGAGCTTTTGCTTCTTTTGATGTTCAGCAAAGCAGCAAAGTGGGGGGAGAAGGAGACTATAAATCTAAAGGTAGATTGAATTGAGACTAAAGTGGTTCTGAAATATTACTGGCAGATGTTTGACCGGCAAGTTCTCAACAGAACTGTCAAAAACAACCTCACAAAATGTTGTCTTACAGCAGAGCACTTTCCGTTTCTGCTTCCTCCTGTTCATAATAGGCCGGGACCAGAGCCAAGTCTAACCAAGTGTTTCCTGTGCAATCACGTCATTTCAGTTTCATTTTGTGTTAACAACCAAACACAGAGTAAACAGAAAAACACATTGTCATCAGATAAGAAAAGACTGAGTGACTGTACTTAACAGCGTGTACAAGTTGAGTTGAGGCTTTGCGCGGTGGCTGTGGTATTGGTCAAATTCAGGTTCTATCACACAGATAACTGGAATCCTCGGAAGTCTCAGAATTCATCAGTGCGTTTGCCAATCACATCAGCTGTTTCTAAAAGGTTGAAGCTTTGAAATTTTAAAAAAGGGTTATGAAATAAATCCTTGGAACATTGTAAATTTAATTGAGCTTTATCTGGGTTTTATTAGACATGTTTCATGTTATTTTAACCTTGTCTTGTCTTTGTTTTAAGATGTATCTATTTTTGTCTAAATGTCACTCCTTTGTTATAAAACAATAAAAAAAATCTGTTTGATCTCAATTTTTGCAGTAAAAAAATGACAAAATGAAGACTCAAAATTTAGTTTTTTGGAGTTTGATGTTTATTGTGGTTTTATTGTATAATGTAATGAAAATATTTGTTCAAAAAAAAAACTGAGGTTGTGCTAAAGAGATGTAGACTCACCAGCCTCTTTAATAGGTCCACCTTGCTAGTACCAGGTTGGACCCCCTTTTACCTTCAGAACTGCCTTAATCTTTGGTGGCTCAGATTCAACAAGAAATTATCCCCCCCACCATTACACCACCACCACCAGCCTTGATCAAGATGGCCCCAAACTACTCCAGCAATGTTGATGTGACCATTATTTACCTTTGTAGTGTCATTTCACCAGGAAACGACATCAGCGAGCAAGCAAATGTAATTTAAATAGTGGGATACCTGAAATCTAAGTCTCAATGCAGTTGTCCTTTTACAAGAGGAAAGAACTTAAGATTAAGTTGGGTATTTTATATGTCTATAACTGTTGTAACTGTCCACAAAGTTCAAATTTTTTCTTAAGACATGAGGTCAGGACTAATGCATTGCCGAATTTATGTGTTTACAAAGTGCAGTTTGTTGCACTCCCACAGGGTAATTAAAACCCACTTCTCACACATAAACATAGTCCAGGATCCTTTTTTTTTCACTTGAGTCATCAAATATTTTGCTTTCCGTTCTCTCGTTTGAATTATTTTTAAACTGTTTATAACTTTTACTGCTTTTAATTGAGCTCCCCCCCAAAGTTTTCCTCTATTTGATTCACAAGAGGCTAGCTAAACCTGTGAAGTCGTCATTTTTTAGAGGGCAAGGCCCCTTGGTTTAGCTGCATCTCCTCCCCAGTATAGATCAGAGATCTGACTATTATCTTCTTAACTACGGAAATCTTATGTAACCAAATGCTAAGGGTCACCCGACAGCACATGCTGAAGTATGTGCGTGCTTGTTTTCCATGGGAAGATGCTGATAGTCCCTCTGACCTTGCTGGGTTTAGGCTCTTGGTCGGGTATTAGTAGGATAATATCACACCAAAGGTTGAGAAGGATGACCTCAATCACCCTGCAAACTGTCCTACAAACCCACTGACCCTTCCTCAGCCAGATTAGAAAGACTGAGCAGGGCTGTGGCTGAAAAGGTGCAACACAAAGATGCTCATATATGAAGACCTTTGGTCCTTTTTTATACCTTTTACACCCTGGACAGCATCGTTATGCAACTTCACAGTGTTAGAGTGTAGATCATGCTTTGCATTTCTGTCACAAACAAATAAAACTTTGACAAAAAAGGCGGCTTCTGAATTTTACACAGCAAATAACTTCATTAGATTGCTCAATATTAAATATTCTTAGATTGAATATGATAGTAATTTGCAATATTTTGCACTTTTTTGTTATGTAAAAAAAAACTTGATTTGCTGCCACAAAGTAGCGACTGTTGCACTTCTATTAAATGTTTTTATTTTTAATTGAATTAAAAATTAATATTTCACATCTTGTCTGACATATTTCTGGGAAAATAAAATAAGACAAGTCATAACCACAGTGTAACCTTAATTAAATGTAAAAAAAAAAAAAAAAATTTTTTCGACACTGATGAAAATGGGCATGGTCTTGTTTTTGCTTAGGAGGCGGAGTCACTTGTCACAAGCATTCTTTTAAAATGCCCTGCGACAGGTGATTGTGTCAGGATCAGAGGAGGAACTATGTGAACTACCAGTGACCATCAAAATAGGTAAATCCAAAATAACTCTCCACTGACCCACCTTTTAGTAAAGCCCTCCTGATCGCTTTATGCATAGGAAGGGATTTTGGATTGAAATCTCTCCAGAGAAAGGAAGACACTTTCTCTTTTCTAAACACAATAACACATGGAAATGCTGAGACGTGTTAAGGAACTGAAGTTAAGATTTAAAACCCATAAATATTATTGAGTGTGGAAGGAGATCAGTGTTATCTTTTGCTTGTAGTTCTTTATTTTGGTTACTTTTTGCCCAGACAATTGACAGATTTTAAACCAATCACTGCTTACTGACAACGCCTGGCTCCAACAAGGGGGCATCCATTTTGGAAAAAAAAAAAAAAAAATTGACTTCATTTAGTTGGATCCAGAAGTAAGCTATTTTCTGTGTTTTCACACAGTCCAGTTCTCATATACAGTTAAGAAAATCACAAACCTCACAGTTTTGCATGCCTTTTTTTCAAACAGCTCAAAACTTTAACTTTTCAACAGATTTGCTTGTATATTCTCATTTGGTCCTGCACAGGGCCATGGATGTTGCTGGAGCCTATCTCAGCTACTTTAGCATGCGGGTGGGATGAGCCCTGGATGATTGCCAGTTCAGTAGCCCCACTCCATCTGTTTAGATTCACCTATAGGTTTTTTTCAATCGGGAAGAAGCCATACCAGGAGAAAGGAAAAAATGAGGAAACATGCAAACTCCACACATAGAGGACCAGCTGGAAATTGAACCAGTTGTCAGGATGCTTCAAACAAATAGGGTGCAATTTGGAGCTGGATTTTCTTTAAACATGTCCTCTTTCATCAGTAAAATTCCATAAGAACATGCTAAAACCACTATTTTCTTTTTTCTTCTTAGAGTATTTGCTTTCTTTGCCCTTTTTTGTTTTTTGAAACATTGGCTGCTTTACAGTACACAAGTTTTAAATAGACATTTCCAAAAGTTTTTGTGGTTAATGGCATTTAGTGGAAGTACAGTGCAAAAACTTCAGTTAAACTAAAGGAAGTGATGCAGGAATTTGAAGTATTTGTTCGTGTTCTGTGAAATGTGTTGTTTGTACATTTTCACCCTTCATCTAATGTGTGTGCTTGTGTGTGTGTGCGTGTGTGTGCTCGCCAACATGTAATCATCTGTCCAGCAAGGTTTAATCAGAGAAGACCTTGTCCAGGACAAATTTGTGGCCCCTGGCCTCCTAATTCATCCTCAGTCTGCTGGCCTTGGGTCACTAATGAAACCCACCAAGGTTAACCAGATACAATTACACACACAGACACACTCACTTCCTCCTGCACATCTTCATCTCAAATTTGGTTCCCATCACTTCTATCTCTGACTTACAGTCTTCAGCCTTTTAGACGAATGGAAAAGCAAAAACCTCACGTTACCCACCTGAAAGCTGAAACTAAACACCTGTTTAAAAACTGTCAAGCAAGTGTGAATGCTCTCATTCAAGCTGATGTTTTTGCATCTCACATCAATAATAATAGCAGTGATTCCCAAGAAGCAATTGACTTTGGCTAACAATCTGGACAGAATTTCTTGCAAACACTTTATGGGTTTATCCAGACTGAAAAAGCCAGTTGGTCCGGACCGAGTCCGCATAATTTGGTCCGGATCGAGCCTGAAACTTGTGTTTGGTCCATATTCAGACTGCCATCAAACGGACATTTCTGTTTCAAACAAAATCCTGTAAAAAGAACTTTGTGACTAAAGATCTCTTCAGTCATTGGCCAAGAATTACAAGGGCGGGGCAAAGCAATGAGAAAAAGAATAATGTAAGTCCTAAGTTATGCAATCCTTGTCGGGAAAGTTCTCTTATTCAAACTTTAAATTTCACTGACTAATTTTGAACGTCTGTATCAAGGTCAGGTACACTTTTTACTGCTATTTTGGTACGGTGGAGGCATGCTGCAAGGCGGTTACTAAGGAGGCTATGAAGGTGTTTATGGCATATAGATTGTCAGGAAAACAGTGTGAAAAGCAAATGTGCATCCCATTAAAAGTTGTTTTAATGAGCCTGCATTCATCCCACGACATATCAATGAGCTGCTGTGTCTCATCCATGCTTTACATCTGTCATTGTTTGCTTCATTCCTACTCTGTTCACACCCAGTATTGCCGAGCTTCGGTGGCCGTTTTGGTCCAGTTGTCCCACTCGGAGCACAAAGCTTATTCAGACAGAAGAAAACCAAGTCTGTCTCCAGGGAGGACAGAACCCCAGTACACCATACTTTCTCCAGCTTCTTACTTCTGGTAGCCTACTAGCAACTAATCAGTATTGTTATTGAATACTTGATTTAATTCAAGCATGTCAGCATATAAATATTAATATAATATATTATAAACCAGAGCAGAAGGAATTAGTCACCCTGGCCCAGTTTATAAAACCATCATCCCTCAGACGTGCCATTTTTAGTTTGATTTTCTTTATGTATATATGTTTTTTTGTATTTTTTTCTGTCATCACAAAAATAATGCCACAAGAAAACGTCAAAACTCTAAAAACACAATTTTCATCACAGTGGGTCTTTAAGGCATGAGAACTGACAGTTCTACAAATAAATCAGGAATCGAGATAAAAAAGTAAAACATTTTCCACAATTGTTTCTATTTCTGCATTCTAGCTGAATTTTGTAAACAGTTTTGCAATTTATTTCGCTGTTCACTGAATATTTTAAGCAAAGGAATGAAAGAAGAATGGGTACAGTCAGGGAAGGAAGTAGAAAACAGAGTGAAACAAAGTTTGAAATAAAAAACGGACATGAAGGTGAGCGAACAAGTAATTAAAATAGTAGGAGAGAGGAAGAAGGGACAGATTTCCCAAGAGGTTGACTCCAGGGAAGGGGAGGGAGTGTGAGCTGCTTACTAAAAGCAACACTCACACACAGACTCAGAAGTGCAAATACTCACATCCTCATTAATTAGATTTCATTAGTGGTCATCAGATGGGACTAATCAGGGGGTTGTTGCATTTAGAGATCAGGGGAGGCCGTTTGAGTGTGTATGTGCATATGTGAGCGTGTGTATTAGCCTGACTTACTGTTAGAGTTGAGGTGAGTGTGGCTGCATCAGAGTCTTAATCTGACACTGTCACACAAACATAAGCACACAGATCTCATCAGCCAATGCAATCTGTCTAGATGCCGCAGGTCGTCAGTTCAACGCCAGGTAATATGCGCACACGTGTGTGTGTGTGTGGGTTTGGGGGTAAGGGTAAGGGGTGCGACCTTATATAAATGACAGCTCTAATACAGGGCAGACATACATCATTTCTGCTGGCCAACTGTATTTTTAACCAGGTTATTCTGTATCTGTGATGGAGGGAGAACTATGGCAGACGTCTGTGTTGTACAGCAGAGACAACACGCAGTTCACTCCATTCAACAGGCAGAAGTAAGAAAGTGAATTGAAAAAGCCTTACTGGGCCAGAATTCATGTCCAAACAAGTTTCACTGATTTCTAATCGGTGTCAGAATGGCATTTAACAATGCTTTGTGTGTTTGTATCCTACCTCTTGCATTTTGGGGAACTTTTCTTAACCCGCTGTATCCCTTTTGAGGTCAAAAGGTTGCCAGATCCTATCCTGGCTGCTGTTGGGTAGATCTTGATCAGGTTGCCAGTCTGCTGCAGGGCAGACAATCACTCCCACACACACATATATACACACACACACACACACACCAATTAACCTAGGAAGCATGTTTTTGGACTGTGGGAGAAAGCCCGGAGAAAACCCATGCATGCGCAGGGAGAACATGCAATGCAAACTCCACACAGAAAGATCCCAGCCAGGATTCGAACTAAGGCCTTCTTGCTGTGAGGCAGAGTGCTGAATACTGCACCACCGAGCAATCCCTCAGCAATCCCTAAAAAAGGAGTGGGAGGAAGTAAATTTATATAATCCCACCCCTATTTTTCTGTACTTATTTTTTTTACATGATCACCCATAGTCAGTTATCCATTCTTTACTATCACAAGTGCAGATCATTTAAACTATCCATAAAGAATAAAGAAAGCGACCTTACCAACCCACACTTTAAGACGTGAACTCGTTACAGCTGAAACTGTCAACAGTTTTCTCTTAGTAACCACTGAGATGAAACAAGATTTCTGTTTTTTTGTCATAACAAAAGTAATCCAATAAACTCAAAGCCTTGAACCTTTCCAATGTGAAGAGTTGCTGCTATCAATCAGTGTTAACATCGTGATCGATCACGTCAGCATCTTTGTCTTCTTTTCCTAAAGTCAACTACCTCTATAAATCAATGCGTTCTTGCTTATTGAAAATGCAGTTGCAGTATTTTATTCTTCATAAGTTAAATATGTCAAACTCATGATGGGAAGCAGAGTGAGGATAAAGCTCCAGCCTTTCAATCTTGTTTAATAAATCTTTGTATTCAGGAGATCACAAACAGAATGAAACGGTGTAGATCGACTAGTTTGATTTGTCTTATAGCATCAGATGAGCCACAACAAACCAAATGTTGCCTGTTAATTCTGACTACAACTGTTCTGTTTAGTCCGAATTAGGAAGCATATCAGGCTATGAAGGCATGATGACTGGTGCTGAACCGACTCAATGTTCAACATTAGTTTCGTACCGATGCAAAAAAAAATGATTGGATCATATATCTGACTCCTGACTCTATCGTTTCAGCACATCTGATCCAATGTTGCTTCAAAAAGTTGTGAATGAATAACTTCACAGCTCAATTTACAATGTTCTCAAAAAAAAAAAAAAAGAAAGAGGTCAGTGGTAGAGCGAGAACATTTTATTGAAATATTATTCTATGAGAATTGCAGAGTGAAAGGCCACTACAGATGAAAGGATCAAAAATATGAACCAGTTTTATTATTGAAGCAAATGACTTCAGAGGCATAAATATAATTTATAATTCTAGCTTTTGTTATTTTTGCATTGCTTAAAGAAGCTAGTATTGACTATATAAATGTATGTGGACTCAAAAATGTGGGGGGCAAGTGGGGAGGCAAAGCTTTTTTGCTGGGGAGGCAGTCGCCCCCATTGTCCCCTGTAGCTCCGCCCCTGAAAGATGTTGACTACCAACAAAGCAGAATTTTTTTGAAGAAGAACCTGCCCTTATGTGGCTTTTGTTAATTATGTGATGCAGCTGTAAGCTTTGTAAATAGTTAATATTTTTTTTTACATTTCAGATCACTTATCGTTTAAAAAGTTCCAAAGTCACAATGGTTTTACCTGTTTGAATTACTGCAAAAAAATTAATAAAATATACAAGTCGCAGTATTGCGTGACTTGAGTCATATAGCGGGTTTTTTCCTTTGTGGAAATCTTGTTTAGAAAAGTGAAATTATATTATTGGTACAGTATCAGTAATGGTAGTCAATAAAGATTAATATGTTAATACCAAACTAAAATAAGTGCCATTAAACCATCCTTAATTTTTATTCAGTAGGTCATTTAGTTTGAAGGCAATTGCCATTGCAATGAACCAGTCAACATGAAATCACTTTTTTGCTTTGTGTTGAAAAAAAAATCACAATAAGAAAACCTGATCCGGAGATGGCTGCTTTCTAAGTTACAGATCTTGTTGATCTAGAAAGTGTATACTAAATCTTTGCTTTACAAATTTTCCTGAACAGGTGGCTCTCAAACACTTTCGATTTTTCAGCACTCCTGCCGTTATTGAAACCTCCTACCGTCCGCCCATTCACTGAAAGATGGATGAGAAATTGGTTGAGGGCTTAAAATTCCAAATGGTTCAAGAACATGTTTGGAATTGAAGCTTCCTGATGCTTGGATGTCAAAAATAATGAAAAATGTTCACGCTTACAGTGGTTTTAAACACAGTTTGCGATGTGAAAATGTAAAATTCTGATTAAATTACAGTCATGCTGCTTTATTGTTCTTACAATGATCCCACTTAGAGTCCCGGAAACATACATGTAATCATTTTAAGATGATACGTGTGCACGCTGCTTTCAGCTGATACGCGTATCTTCTGTCAGATATCTTGTCAGCTGTCTCACATCTTAAGACGCCAACAAATACCAGAGGAGACATTGATTCAAACACTTATAAGCAGGTGTACACTCGTTCAGAAACATCTGACAAGTTAATACACATCAACCCTAATTTATACACAAATACTCACAAGCGCAGAGATGGCAGCCGGCTCCTTTTACAAACGCACGAAGGCAGCTCACGCTCGCCACGCTCCAGGATTGATTCCCAGAACAGCTGTGACTGTCTGTGTGGATCTTTTCCTTTCTCACTTAGAACAAAGACAATAACTTCTCTCTCATTCTAATCTCTCTATTTCAGTTTCTCTATCCAGGATTTTCTTTGTCAAGTAATAAAAAGGTAGTAACGAATTTTTTCAGACAGGAAATGGAAATGCTGATTTTTGTTATACTTCCGACTTGTTGTGTTTTTTTTGTTTGTTTTTTAATCAGTTGACATTTCTGAATCTATGAAAATTTTACCAATTGCAACATTTCCACAAATTGTGGTAAATGTGATATTTTCCACATGCATTTGTGAACGTTTCAATATTTTTTTATTGTTGAGTTGCCAGGTCTGTCGAGTCATCGCTCAAGATTATATTTCAGCTCCAACATAAACATGACAAGGAAAACACATCAGTGAAAACCGATCAGTGTCTTCGTGCTTTAAACAGCTCCAGCGTCCACACCTGCCCCCCCCTTTACCTTGACTTGTGTATTCAGTTGCAGTCTTTTACTGCCTGTAAAAGCAGCATGAAGACCACCATCACCTTTGACCCCCGCGGCAGGACAGGAATAGAGACACAGGCAGGGGTCGCATACCCTGTCCTTTGTCATCCTGTCTGCATGTTCGGTGATGTGCTTGTAAAGCTGAAGAACAGCGGTGGAACTATCACTTTAAATCTTTTTTTCCCCTTAAAGGCAAACCTAAAGAACAGCTTTTATCAGCATAAATTCTTCCAAAAAAAGTTTAAAATTGTTTAATTATTGGTGTGAATATTGCAAAGTTACTATAAAACTAAGTATTTTCCTGATTTATAATTTAAAGTTTAATATGCTTCTCTTTGAGTGAGGTTTTTGTGTACAATATTCTGAAATAAAGGAAAATATATAAAACAAATAATATCTCCAGTCATCTGGATCCAGTCTTTTCTCAGTTCCTAGAGTCCAAACCAAACAGACTTTTAGAAAGCCCTAGACCAGCTGAAACACTGAGTTTATTTAAGTCCAGGTTACAAACCCACCTGTTCTCAGCTGAATTTCATTAGTTTTTGGCTATTCAAATGTTTACATCCCCAATGTGACATTTGAAGTCCCACTCCGATCATCTTATGATCAATTTTCAAATCATCTTTTAATAATGATGAAGCAGTTTTTAGCCAAAATCAAAAAACCTGTATCGCTTTCAAAGACATAATTTCTGCAGGACAGCAGTAGTTGAGAGCTTTCCGTTTCCACACTCTCCCTCTAGCTTACGGCCCCTCACATCCCCAACCTGATACCAGTGCAACAAAAGTGGCGAGCAATATTGGAGATTTCTAGTCGTACAGTTCTGAGCCAGATGCCAGCTTGGATAAGGAAAATGACTAGCCTACAAGTGGATGCATCAGAATGGAGCTTGTGACCCACCTAGTTGTTTTTTCTACATCACAAATACACTCTTTTTGAAACTGCATTTTTTTGTCTGCTCCTGAATAAAGAAAAACTCGGACATGCAATTTTGAGCCTAATTTTCTTCATATGTCCTCCATCCTAAGAATAATGCTACATAACCATGTTAAAAAAATCACCCTTTTCCTTGAAGTGGGTTTTTAAATTTACTTTAAATTTGTTTCATTTAGGTTTCTTTAAATTTTTATTTCAATATTAACATTAAATGCTTTGTTTGAGGTTTTATGTAAAGCAATTTGAAATGTCTTTGTACATGAAATGCACATAAAGTGATCAGTGCAGGCTGGTTCTTGCCACTGTGAGTGTGCAAAGCAGGTGATCATGGTGTGAGATCAGTGAAGGTGCTTTGGTGTTAAGTCCAGAACAGACGGGTGTGAAACCTGATCTGCACTGTGGCTGATTGAGGGAGCGAGGGTTGAAAATCAACAGGAGCGGAGCTTTCGCTGTTACAGCTAATACTGGGTGTGTGGCAAAAGAACTGCTATAAAAAGACCAAAGTTACTGAACACAAGAAGTGGGGTGGGCAGAAAGAACAACAATAGCTGATACTCTAACACTCACACACCAGGACGCACTTTGACCCTGTCAGCTGCCATCCAGCTTGCTTTGGGCTTCTTGCAGCACGACAGGTGAGCAAGCCAACGGGCGGCCGCCTGGCATAACTGAAACACTTTGCATTTCACAGACGCACACTCACCCACACCGACAAAGAGTGTTTGGAACAGTTATATATACATGCATACACACAAGCACAAGGCCAGAGCTGGGCATAAGCCAACACAAACACACAGATACACACTTCACTCCACTCCCTGGATTCCACCGTCTGTCAGTTGGGTAACTAAAAGGCTTGCACCTCTTTGTCACTCTCACTGTTACACTGAGGATTCACAAAGTTAAATCTGAAACATAAAAGTATCAAATAAAAACAGATTCAAAGTGATAACTATGAAAGCATGGAGTGAAATGGTAATAACAAGTACTTTTTTAAGTAGAGAGGGTTACTATTACATAATTTAGGTCAAACAGGCTACAATTTGCATGAGATTTTCAATTTACTGCCAGGAATACAAACCAAGCTCGTACTCTGGTTGTACACAGAGCAGCCGGCCTTTAGTAAGAGGGCCTGGATCCCAGTGTTCCTGCCACAGAACACCATGAGGGACAAGATCCAACACTTTCTCCAAATCCTCAATGCATCCTCAATCCAAATCCTCCCCCCAGGGAGGAGGCCCCAGGAAAGATCCAGGATGCACTGGAGGAACTATATGTCTCAGTTGTCTCTCAGCGGAACTGGAGGAGGTTTCTGTGGAGAGACAGGCGTGGGCATTTCTGCTTTGACTGCTGACCCAGCGACTGCCCTCGATATGGAGAGTTTGAGAGATGGATGGATGGACGGATGGATGGACGAACGGATGGATGGATGGACAGATGGATCAGTTGGCTGCATGTAGGACTGGCACAAATGAAACCAGGGTACGTTTCTCAGGATCACAATGAGCTGAACCCAGTGTGGGTCCTGAGGCAAGACCTAACTAGGCAGTAATGCAGTAACTATGCGGATTCCGAGCCCAGATAAAATACAGGCTTGTGTCAGGAAGGGCATCCAACATAAAACTTTCTGCCAAACCATCTGCGAATCAGTGAAAGTCAGTTTGCTGTGGCGACCCTTAAAAGGATATGTCAAAATGTGAACAACAAACTATTTTTCTAGATGTAGTTTTTTTTATCCATAAATCAAAAAAGACCTTAGATTCCAATCAACCAAGTAGAGGCACCAGAAAAAAACAGAGCTGGTCTGTAACACCTGGACTCCTTGGATTTATTAATATATATGTTTCTGCCTGTGAGAGGTCTCAAAAAGATTTCTCCTCCTCAAGGAACATTTACAACAGGCAGCAGTGAAAGCAGTTTTCTTTTTAAGAAAATGTTGTTTTTAAAGTTTTGTTTCAGCTAATTCACAAAGGACAGTTTCATTAGCAAAATGTAGACTTAGGTTGGCTGTGCCTAAAAGCTGCTTGAACCCCACATTGCTCCCGGTGGTTGTAGGTTGACACCAGTGTTTGGCAGTGGAGCCACCATCGGTGTGTGACTGTATGTGTGAATGGTTGAATGGGACTGTGACTGTAAAGCGCTTTGGGCCTTCTAAGAAGCTAATAAATTGGTACACACCAATTACTATGTACCATTGTAAAATACATCTAAAACAGTGCTGATCTCAGCGCCTGATTTAAAGATAGCCTTACAGTTCAGGAGTCAAAATCCAAGCCTCGAAGGCTACTGTCCTACATTCGTTCAAACATACCTGCCATTGCAGTGTCGTATTGGTAAAGCCCGTTGGTTCCAGGTAATTAACTGCATTCAGAGGGCAGGAATTCTGAAAGACCAGCAGGATGTTGGGCCTTGAGAATTGGGAGTCCAACATTTGAACCTTACACTCATGGACATGGAATAATTCAATCAGAAGCAGCAAAGCAATTCCCACTTTGTCGTGAAAGTCAATAAAAAAACACCCAACACAAAGTAAGTGATTAGATTGAAGGAAAATGTGTTCCATATATAGACATATCAAATATCACTAACTTAGCTGTGCTCAAGTTCTATAGCAATTTTCAAATTGTGCGTCAAACCATGAGTCGATGAGAAACTGAACTGATAAATCGTGAACTAAATTGTGTTCAGTGTTGTTTCTTTGTAAGTTGTTTTTCCACCATGAGAAATTCTAGAATATTAACGAGTCAAAAAAAAGTCCGTATTTGCAATGCAATCAACTGACAAAAACTGACATTTGAAAGCAGTCACTTCAAGGCAAAAAAAAAAAAAAAAACAGTTTCTGATCATGTTACTCTACAGCAGACTTACTGAGAGAAATGTTAACTAACAGTCCTTTTACTGAAAGTTTCACATACTGCAGTCATTATATGTTTCCTTGCAGTTTGGCTCAAGAGACCCTGGAGCAGATTGTGCAAAGAGCAATGTTGCAAGAGTTAATGAAGAACTTTGCACATCTGACGCCAGATATGCAGCAGAAGTGTCTTCATTTAGAAATGTTTGCAGCATGCATGTGTGCGGTAAAACAAATACACTGCAAAAACAGATCCCGTAGAATTACGTCGAAAATTCTTAAAATTCATTCATTCATTCATTTTCCAATCCGCTTTATCCCTTTCGGGGTCACGGGGGAATTCTTAAAATTTTCAATATTTTGATTTAATAAGCAAAAAAATCTCCCAATGGGGTCTTACCAAGGATTACTATTTTAAGAAAATAAAATATAGTAACTAAGACATACTTTGTTAAGCTAAGATAATTTTGCTATTGAAAAACTTCTCAATAACATCTATTTTTCTTGTGATACAGAAAACAAGACCTTTTCCTGAAACAGGAGTCTATTTGCTTTCTTAAGATTCAGTTTCTGAGCTGTTATTGTCATTTTTTGAATGCTGGTTTGTTTTATTTTTTCTGAGTTAATTTTAAAATATATTTAAAAGTGTACAGATGCCATGACTCCACTTCAAAACAACACCCCCTATGAACAGGAATCTTCATCAACAATTCACATTAGGATTTTACATATTTCATGTCCATTCATCGATCATCTTTTTTTACTGGGTTGTTTGTGGTTTTACACCGTTTTAAAGATGCTCTTCTGGTTGGCGTTGTTTCCATTCCATTTTTTATGTGTTGCGTGATTTTAATAGAATGGTATTCTGCATGAGGATTACGCTTGAAAATGGGTTGATGTGGTTTGTTTTTCTAACTGTTCAGCGCAGCAACACACACACACACGCCAACATAGCAGGCTGTTGGCATGCTTCCAATGAATACTACATCATGATGACTGATGGCATGAAAAAGGAAACGCTTCTGGCACAGTAGCAACAGGAAAGGATTTGCAATACAAAGGTTAAAATGATAGGATACATAAGAGAAATCACAAATTTTGTTTTCACAAATTAACCTTTCACATTCGCGTGTTCTAAAGTATTTTGAGATTTTTTTTTTACTATTATTTTACAAATCAACAATAGGCAAAATCACGTTCGAATTGCGATCAAGTTCTATAAACTAGTGTCATTCTTGCTTTGTTTCTTTGGATGGAGTCTTGATGTTACTTTGGAAATTGCAAAGCAGTGGTTTGAAAGTCTGACTAATGTTTACATCCTTCTCACTGCCAGTTTTGTTTTTTTGTTTTATTTTGTTTTTCCTTTGAGTATTTTAGCATGTGGAAGATCCTCCTGAAGGCATCCTTGCAAAAGACCTAAAAGATGTTTTTAACAATCTTGTCAGTTTATTGACGGGACATCTTTTTTATCTTAACTTTAAAATGACATAATATTCTTAAAGTGTGATGGTTACAGTTACCCTGTACAACGAAAGAACAGATTGAAAGCAATGAGCATGTTTAATGACATTCAAAATTTGTCAAATAATCAAAAGAATTGGAAAAATTTACTTTCAGTTACTTTAAAATGTTGATGTGTAACAATTATCAGACCAGATTTTTTTACAGTTGTTCACTCTGCAATAGTCGATTACATAAAGGTAAATTGGACTCTTTAGGTAAACCTAAGAAACATTATCTCACTTGAAGGGGACGAGCAGGACTGCTTTTGTTAAATACCATTTTTATTTGGAGCCATCTGCTGTTTACGGCCAAGAAAAAAGGGACTGCTTTGGGAACAATGTTTATGGAAGTATCAGTTCCTCCTACTTTACAATTTCATGAGTAAATGACAGGGGGAGTATTTGAGTTTTGCTTTCTCAGGTTGGGCTGTATAACCTTGGCGAGGCTGTGGAGAGTTGAGCTCATTACTGCTGATAAATAACACAGTAATAAACCAGAGAGGCTGACCCATACAGCAGCACAAACACACAATGACAGAGTGGCGTTTAAATATGGAGCCAGACACTCTGACTCCAGGCAGCTCTGTCATTTCTACTGAGTGTCGCTCTATTCGTTACCTGTGTCTGTGTTGGGTTTAACGTCGGGGTGTGTCTGCGCGCTCTGAGTCACTCTGAGCACAAAAGTCAATTGGAATCAATTGGGACTATCAGCTGCTCAACACCACCCCCTCTGATCTTTACTGTGACTCAGTCTGTGCGTCTATCCGGCAGCTTATTACCTTGTTATTGCAGAGCTGGTGGGTCCCTTTGGTCACTGTGTGTGGGTCAGTTCTGTGTGTGTGTTCTGACTTCAAAAAGCAGAAGAACTCAGTCTACTGGTATGTTAATTATTAAAGTTTGCACAGAGTGAAATTAGATTTTTAGACAGTATTCCATTTAAACGTGCAAGTCGTTGAATTTGTTATATTGAAAAAAAAACTAGAAAGCTCTGTAAGAATAATGATTTTTATTTGTAATTAAATTAATAGGTTCAGGTTTCCATTGTCAAATTTCACATAAATGTTACATAATGTAACATAAATGTGAAATAAATTTCACAAAAAGTTTTTAAAAACTTAAAAACAAAAAAAACGTAGAACTCTTGCCTGGAACTCAGTTCCTCTGACATAACGTTGGGGCTCCGTGACTCACCAGAGCAAGATAAAACCCCCAAATCAATGAGACATTTTAGAAAAATCACCTGCAGTTTTGCATTTAGTGGTCAACGATTGTAGCTCATTGAGGTGCAACCCTTAAAGACCCACTTCGATCATTTCTTAACCTATTTTAGTAGCGTTGATCATGAATGTGATGTTTTTTATTCAAAATCAAAATCCTGTGTCATTTTCTAGAATATAGTTTCTGCAGAGCAGCAGTAGTTCATTAGAAATTCATCTCTGAGTTCTTTTGAGTTGTGGAATTTTTTTCTTCTGCTCCTGATTCACAACAATTTGAATAAAGACCTAAAGTTGCTATTTTGATCTTCATTTTCTTTATACACTATTACCAAAATATTGGCTGATTCATCACTTCAGAGAAGGCGTCTCCACTGCTGTAGAGTCCAGTGGCGGCGTGCTTTACACCACTACATCCAGCAAGTTGCATTGCACTTGGTGATATGTGGTCTGGATGTAGCTGCTCGCCATGGAAACCCATTTCATGAAGCTTGATTTCCAAGGGCTTGATTTCAAACACTTGTGGCCAGGACAAGTGATTAGGACACCTGATTCTGATCATTTGGATGGGTGAGCCAGTACTGTTGGTAACATAGTGTATATGTCCTTCATTGTCAGAAAAATGCCACACGAACATGTTAAAATCACCAAAAACACAATTTTCCTCTGAGTCGTCATTCCTACCTGTGATCGCTGTCATGTTTTACTGTCATTCTTTATGAATTATTAGTGTGGCCTTTTTGATCGGGTTTTGTCCTGAGGAGAAAAAAGTCTCATTTGACTTTTGAAAGGCAGAAATTTTTAACGAAGTTGTTCCTTAGAAAACCAGCTTACTTGGAACAGTAACAATAAATCATGTCTTTGGTTATGCTTTTATTAAAATGACACACAAAAATGTTTCCATGTCCAGTCAGCTGTGGGGGAATTTTTGTTTTTACTTCACTATTTTCCTGGTTGGCGTTGCCAAGCAGCTCTTTCAAAATAGATAAAAGACTTACTAAGAGATTTTTATTTAATTATTTCACTTTGAATTCAACAATTTCTGCTGGATTTAATCAACATCTCTTGACTCAAAACTGTTCTTCCCCAGAAAAAAATTCTTTTAATTCCCATTTGAGCTTTGTTGATCAGTAAAAATTGTTACCGGAATGTGACTTCTTCCTGCTGTGAGATTTTTTCAACCTGGTTAAACTCTGCTCTAATACTTCTTTGGCATGTTCATGCTCAATATACATAAAGGATTGTAAAAAAGATTGTCAGGTGCTTGTCTGAACAAATATCTGGATAATTTTCCATGTAAAAGGATGGTTGTGTCCCAACTGAACCTTTGCAGAGAAGGTGATGAAACACAAGCATATTTTGGGAAACAGCCATTTTCAAAGTTAATTAAACAAACAGCAGTTGGTTTGTTGCTAGCACAAAAGCAGACAAGGGAAATTTGCATACATTGAAAATGGTTAAGCAGGTTAAACTGCTTTTCTGAAACTTCGCAAGAAATTGTAATATTGAACAAGAGATGTAGTTAGAATAGTAGCTGTCAACAAGAGGTTACTCTGCAGAACTGCAAAGGTGCATTCAGACCAAACGCGATTCGTCTTGCCAATTTACGTGGCCCGCCCCTCTTTCGCCGTGGGCGAATTTGCTGCTTGCCGCGTGGCCAAAAATGTGTTCCCTAAGCTTGCAGCCCTAGTCGCGTGTGGCAGGAGCTACCAGCTCATGTTTTTAACCTGATCCCTACATGAAGTGTCTGTGTTCATCTTATTTACAATGCATGGAAAACACAGATAATGTTTAGAGATCATTTTTCTTTTTTTCGAAGAACTCTACAAAAACATTCGTGATCACATCTCCATGTAGATTGCGGGCCTTCAAAAATAAACTAACAAATAAACCATCTACCCACTGAAAAAGGGAAAATTCAGTCACCAAAGAGCAAATATTTTTCTTCTGTAACCACTCCTGGTGGTGACAGCGGTTTGTCGGGTGCTTGTAATCCAATGAGTTTGGAAATGGGGGTCCCTAAAAAACATTGTGAACATGTGCTGACCATGCTCACTTACTGTTGGAATTTGAAGCGGTCCAGCACTCAAGGACAAGGACCAGAACCAGCACAAAGGGACACGGACACCCCCATGCTCAGATGTGATGTGATCCCCAATTTTAATAGATGTTTTAGTGTTTTCATTCTCATAACAAATGCTCCTGTTCTCTTATTGTTGGAAGTGGACCTTTAACACCCGAGTTGTCCACAACAAATGACACACGCTCTTTGAGTTACCGTAACTCTTCAAGCATTTATGCTGTTTATACCAAAGGATTCTGACGCGGAGAAAACAGCCAATATGCAACACTTTACTTCTGCAAAGTGTCGTGTGTAGTACAATGTCTTTGCTGGTTTACTTTAATTTGCTACTGTAAACTGCACAAAGCTGCTTTCTCTGCTTTAGAATCCACATGAATAACATTTATTGAATAAACCATTGAAGAGTTATGGTAAAATGTCAACTCTGGAGCTAAAATTCTGGTGTTTAGGGCTTAACCTAGCTTTTTGTGTCATTGCAGATGTTCCAGTGTTTTGGGTTTGTCAGTCTCTAACTGATCCTCTCAGACCCCAACTGGTCTGCAGACTGATACTGGGTCTGGGTGTGATGGCGGTTTCTTCCTAATCTTCCATTGAGAGGGAGTTTTCCTCTCCGCTGTCGCCCATCGTTTGCTCAGCTCAGGTATAACACGTTCACAGGTTGTATAAAAAGGGCATAAAAAAAAGTTAAGATTACCCCAAAAATACCTCACAAATTAACTGCTTATGGGGCTCCAACAGTGTTCATCAACTTTACAATCTTGAAAGTACATCAATAAAACAGGAGCTATACAACCCGTGTGTCATTATTCCAAAAAAGGATAAGTACAGCAAAGTAGTTGAATGTGAGAGCGTGTGTCAGTCCAGAGAGGCGATCTCATAAGTCCACTTCCCCAAAACGTCCCCCTTTGACTGTAACACACGTAAACCCTTACTGGTCACTTACACAAGCTATTATCATAACCCAAAATAAACTATCTGATCTCATTAAAATGATCTGGACTGGCCTGCATTGTATAATCTGACATGTATAGATTGCGTTACAACAGTCATAGTTAATAAAATGTGGGAAGATGTTGCCTTTTGTGCACCTTTTCAGATTTTTCTGAATTGAAGTGAATTGGGATTTCGACCTCTGAATTCCATGTACATTTCTTCATAAGGAGGTTATTGTGTGTTTCCTGTTAAAAGTCGGAGACAGCAGGTCTACTCCACCGGGCTCTTAGGACAGGAACAGAAGGCTCTGACATTGCACCATTGTTGGCTGTGTGCACACAACAGCTCATAGAGACCTGGTGATACATTTTATCAGTGTGTTGCAGGGCCACAGCCCTCATTCACCATACTTTCTATTTCACATATTTTTCAGTATACGTGTGTTTGTGCAAACAGGACTCACCTTGTTCTAAAACCATAAACCTGCTGTGTTTTATCAGTGATTAATAGCTCGGGTCTCAATGGAGCCATTAGTGGCTTCCATATCTCCAGAGGCCCAACTGGTTGGTGTGTGTGTGTGTGTGTGTGTGTGTGTGTGTGTGTGTGTGTGTGTG